>JANBVO010000048.1:0-269800 GCA_030052745.1 Pleurostoma richardsiae
TGGGCAGAATTCGAATCCAGAATCCGATTGGCGGGAAAAGAGTTTACGAACAGTTTGCCCTATCGGCCTCCTTACCGCGCACCAGCTGCAATTGACGACGGGGCCATGCGGAACGAGGCGGGGACGAGTACGGATTGCGGCCCGATGCGGAGCCCGCCCGCTGGAATGGCACTACATTAATACTGACCATTCTTTCTTCCCGCACTCCGGGTTCTGTGCGGATCGGATCGGGGCTTCTTGCTGATTACACAACACCCAGTTCTGGCCTCTCCAACCGCACGCACCGGCTATGAATCTCTCGGTAGCAAACTCGGCCGGCGGCCAGGGCTCGCAAAAGCGGCTGAGGCTCCATGCCTGCGTCCGGTGCCGCCGGAGCAAGCGCAAGTGTGACGGGTCAAGGCCGTGCTCAACCTGTACAAGGTACCAGCATGAATGTCAGTACGACGACGCCGGCACCGTTGCTGTCGCGGCGCCCGCTTTCCCGACCCGAAGCGCCGTGGCGAATCACTCCACGGCCCAAGACCTCATCGGGAGATCTTCAACTCCTGCCGTCGAGCGTCACAGCGTCACGGGCGGTCAGAGTACCGCACCTCCCCGTCGCGGATACATAGCGCCCGCCAAGGGCCGGTTCATTGAGGGCCACTCATCTGCTGCATATCCCCGGTCTCTGGGAATGAGCCTCGGCCTGCCCGAGCCACCCCGATTGCACGCCTTCGCATACCACCTGGGCATTCGAAAAGAGCCAACGAGCCTCGTCCGTGCTCGCCTGGCAGAGCTGCTCAGTTGGGAGCAGGCGAGAACGCTGATTGACATCTACATCTCCGTCGTCCATCCGGTTTTTGGGTTTGTGGATTCTGACCTTCTCTACCGGCGCAGCCATGCGCACTGGCACGGAGAGACGCAAGGGTTACCATACGAGGCAGTTGTGGGGGGCGTTGTCTCCCTGGCGTCTTTGTTCTCAAATCATATCCCCGAAGAACTCGAGACGGAGGTGGTTCTCCACGCCAAGACGGTTCTGGAAGATCCAGTTGTCAGTCGGTTTCCTTGCTTGGACCTGGCCTCCGGCTGGATCCTGCGGACGCTCTATGTGCGTGCCACGGGTCGCCCGTACGTGGCTTGCTTGAGTAGTACAATATCCATCACTATCGTCGAAGCGATGGGACTACACCAGGACGCGAACACCACAACTTTAGCCGGAGAAAAAGCGCCCTTGACGAGAACTGGGAGTGACGAGATCAGAGAGCGTGTTGCCTGTACAGCTCAGAGCTTACATGTCCTTCTTGCCTATGACTATGGACGATCCATCATCAACATCGGGCCTGTACCCCGCGGCCATGTCCAGTCCAGAGCTGGGGACTTTACTCTCCAGATGGCTGGGCTCGCGGACGCCGTCTTGCAGAGCATTGACTGCGCCGGCCCCGAGGACTCGCGGAGAACCCTTACGCAGCTGTTAGACGACCTCGTGGCAGCGCCAAGCGACCACGACTTTGTAACTTTAACAAAGGCCGAATTGTGTTTTGCCGTCTATCGCCGTCTGCGGATGCTCGACCCCGGCCCCCAGGAGGCTCAAGTCAGGGACATACTGGACGTAGGCGCATCCGCTGTGCCTGCGGCGCGCCGCCTCGCGGCTCAGAAGCACCCGTGGTGGAACATCGTCAACGCAATGTTCCAATACGTCTGCGTCCTGCTCTCTGTCAACTCCACCAAGAGCCTGGCCAACCTGGCACTGACCATCGAGACGCTCGAGATCGTCAATCGGCAATTCGACTCGCGGCTAACCCTGGAAGCCCTCAGCACCGCCCGATTGCTGACTCGCGCCTATGTTGAAAGCGAGAAGGAGAAGATTTCTCTTTTGCAGGACATTTCAGGAGTGACGGATCAGGATCCTCCAGTTGAAGACGATGATGCGATGCAATATTCCGTTGCGGACCTGGACTTGGAGGCTTTCCTGCAGCCGATGCCCAACGCTTCGTTGTTCGATATGTTAGACTTACTGTGACTCAATACACATTGGGTCAGTCATGCAGACGAAACGGAAAAGCAAGACGAAGGATACCGGAAACATTTGCAAATGTCTAGAGAGGGCTTGATGGGTAGGTGAATGTACGAGAGCATCCATGGCGATAACCGGCGGCGAGTGTTTGAGGGATCGCCTAGTATAAACTTAAACGCCTGAGTTCCCGCCTGCAAAAAGCAGAGCTGCTTATAGCGCACGAGCATAATGTTTATATTATAACAATCTACCGCGCCAAGACAGCTGTAGGTCGATCGCGTCTAGTCCGTGTCACCGCGTATAATCACGGATTACGTAGAGACTAGCAATGATGAGACCAAGGCCGGCCAGCCCTACTCCCATATAGCTTGCTCCGCGATAGCCTCTCAAGACATCCTCTCCGTGGTGATTCACGTAGGACTCCACCGTTCCTGCAAGGCCCAGCCCGATGGAGATGGAGTAGTTCACGACTGTATTTACCACGGAGGCTGCGACCCCTTGGTGCTCTCGGGACATCGCATTGCTGAGAATCAAGGTTCCGGAAGGAAACGATATATCCCTTATTCTCGTGTTAGACTAATCTCCTCTGGTGAGAGCAGGACTGATAGGTCGTGTACTCACATTCCCCAAGGCGTAACGATGGTAATGACGAAGGCCTGTGCCCAATATGTTTGGTTGACGGGTAAGGTGGCCAGCAGTGCTTGACCTGTGGCAAAAGCCGCCATTGCAGCTAGCAACATAACTGATGGGCGAACATGAGCTATGAGATAGCCAGTTATCACGGCAGCTATGGCGCCGGATACGGAGACGGCTGTCCACTTGGCGGACGCCAGCAACGGCGTATCGCCTTTGATCACCTGGTTGAACTGGAAGTAGTAGTAGACCAAAATCCCAAAGCTGGACCACCCGGCCGCGATACAACCCAGGACCCATCCTAGCTCGCTCGTGAAGATCTCGGGTGGAAGCAACGGTCGGGCAGCGCGGAACTCAATCAAGGCAAACAACCCCAGAACGACGAAGCCCACTATGAGCAGGGCGTAATTGTAGGGAACAGTCCAGCCGACGACAGGACCCTGATTCCAAGCGAAATTGACCAGGATAAGACCTGCGATCCCTGCTGTGCCACCCAGAACGTCGAGTCGAGCAACCGAAGATAGTCCATCGTCTGCTGTGCTTGTTGGGCTCCCGGGGATCACGAGCAACCCCAGTACCGCGAGACTGAAACACGCGATACCCATTATCCAGTACGCCCACGGCCACCACACCCGCTCAGTAAGGAGTGACGCGAATACCGCGCCGACAACGAAACCGCCTGGAGCTGTGGCCCCGAATAGGCTGAATACCATGTCCTTTCGCCGCCCAGGTTGATACGTGCGACCCAGGATGGCAATCGCGTTGGGCAATAGCATGGCCGGGCCGATCCCCTGCAGAGCCCGGCAGCAGTCGAAGAAGATTGGTCCCGACCAGGCAGAAAAGCCGGCCAGCAGCGACCAGAGGCCGTACCACGCGAAGCCGAGTGTGAAGATCAACCGGTGCCCGAAGACGTCACCCAACCTGCCGGCAGCCAGGATGAATGTGCCAACTGTCAGGCTGTAGGATGAGGCAAACCAACTAAGCTCTCCGGGGTTAGAGACGTGGAAGGTCGAACCGATGATGTGGAGGGGGGCGATGGCCAGCGCGAGTCCGGCCTGGGTCATCAGTTGTGCGGCGCAGAGCGTGCTGACCATGAGGAATTCGCGGAATAGCGACATCTGAGGGCCGATGGCGAAGTCGGCATCGCTGATTTCTTCGGGCCCAGATGAATCTCGCGCTTTGTCAGAAGCATCGGGGAGCGACGCCTCGCCCTCCCTTGGTGGTGATATTTCGCCAGTCATCGCAAACACTCGTCAGGGTTCAGATAAGGATCAGAGGTGACCATACAAGAATGGAGAACGAGCACATAGGGCTCTAGTATGTCCAGTTACTGCTGTTAAACAATGCATGCCCGGCTTTATCGTTAGCTTTGAGCCGCTGAGAACTTCCGTAGGCTCTCCCCGTCCGCCTTTCAGTCCGACCCGATCCGATCCGATCCGACCCGCACACGATGTCCGCAGCGAAGCTACAGCGTAATGGTCTTCGCTAGTCACCTGGTTGTAAATGTTCCTATTTATAAGGTATGACAGCCCATCAGACCACTACAAGCCGGCGTTCCTCACGTTACAGAATGTATATATACCGCTTATCATTTCCAACAACACTGAATTATTTGCAACTACGGTGCTACTACGAATGGCTCAAAGCACTGGAGAGAAAATGCCGTCTCCACAAGCCTCGGCAGCGCAAACCATGCAGGCGTTGCAAATCAGTCGACAGGCAAATACATCCTTTCCAATGCTCTTGCTCGTCACCCGTCCCGTCCCCACCTCCAGGCCAGGCTTTGCGCTCGTCAAGGTCAGCTTCTCAGCAATTCAACCTTCTGACAAATTGAATGCCAAAGGCGGCTTCTCAAAGTCAACTTTCCCGCGTGTTCCCGGTCGGGACTACTCGGGAGAGGTCGTCGACGTCGCCCCGTCCTCCCCCATGCTATCATGGATCGGAAAGCAGGTCTACGGCACGAGCAACTCTGAGCTTGGCTTCACCCTTGACGGACCCCACGCGCAATTTTGCCTCATCCCCGAAGCAATGCTAGTGGAGAAGCCGAGCACGCTCTCACCCTGCCAAGCTGCCACCGTCGGCGTCCCGTTCACCACCGCCCTGAGATGCCTGACCCGAGCTCGCACTGGCCCAGGCGACACGGTGTTGGTGCTGGGTGCGAGAGGAGCTGTTGGGTCTGCGGCTGTCCAGCTAGCTAAGGCGTTGGGCTGCCGGAGCGTGCTGACTGCGTCTCGACTAGGGGAGGGAGGTGTTCCTGATGTGCTGCTGTCCAGCACCGGTTCGACAAACACACTTCCAGATCAGGTATCCTCTCTTACTGGGGGCAAAGGCGTCGACATTGTCGTCGACACGGTGGGCAACATAGCCCTTATGTCGTTGGCATTGGAGCAGCTCGCAGTAAGAGGACGTTATACATGGATTGCAACACCTCGGGACGGGAGCTCCACCATGTTGGAATTTGACGCTTTTCAGGCGTACAGGAAGGAGATTGAGCTCATCGGGTGCAATTCGGCCTTGAAACAGAGCGTCGAAGAGGCGGAGGAGGTCCGGTTCTTGAACAAGCTCTTTGAGAGTGGAAAACTAGAGGCGACGAATGAGGTCGATATTGAACGAGTGAAGTTGGTTGAAGCGATAGAAAAGGGCTACGGTAGCCAGAGATCAAAGAAGCACGTCGTTATTGAGATGACCTGAGTATTGGACCTGGCATACTTACGGGTGATCCATCAATTCTAGCCGCCTTTATATCTGACGGAACCATGTTGACATCAAGCTTTATCATATTCCCCCGTCGTTTGTGATATGCCATTGCTGTAAGTCGGAGCTACATATGCTACCTGTGTATTGATTTTGCCTGCCATTTTGGGGTAAGATCGAGATTCCATCGAGGATCAAAAGTGTACATGCATTAACGTTACAGGGCAATGCATGCTTGTATCATATAAGCTTCTGGTCATATTAACTATTTTTGGCTTCCATTTTTCGGTTGCAGTACTGTCTCTGGTACTGTGATGCTGCATTGCTAGATGACTTTCACAGAGAATAATATTAAGGGAAACCAGTTTGGCGACTGATTGTACTGTAACTATTGAAGGACGCGGATAGTCGTACTGCATGGCACCGTGAGGCATCAGGATCTTTTCTTTCTGGGATATTTACCTCACTTATCGAGGATTGGAACTAATACTAGTCGAATATGGAGTTGTTAAACTCAGTCCAGCAGTTGTACTTGATTACACGTGTGGCAGAATCGACGCCGCCAACCACCACTCAATAACTACACCTTATCTAGCGCGACATACTCTATATAAAGGACAGGAGACTCATGTAGAAGCTTTGTAGCTGTAGGATGTCAATAACCCATCGTGAGATGTAGCAGAGGATCTTGCCCGAGGAATTGCACCAGGCGAATCTCAGCCCTATGTTTGCTGCCTCCAGAGGCTGTTCGCGACCCCCCTTGACGGAAAGGGTCCTGAGGCAGACCTGCAAGCGACACCCAGCGAGTGGGATGTGTCCAAATCTCGTGTTCGACCACCACTCGGAACATTTGACCATATGTGTCGGCTGTACCCCTGGGAGAAGGAAACACCGCTTCTAAAACTCTCGGCCAGCCCACTACCTTGCACCAAGGTTGTAAATCTCGCTTGAATGGGTTCTCTACACCCCAGAGCACACACAGCGGCTTTGCGGAGCCGCGCCTGCCGAAACAAAGCACTCCCCAGAGCTCATAGCTTCCGTGTACTTTCTTCGCGTACGATGTTCTGTCCGCAGGAAGATATAGACCGTTAGGGTTAACACCTGGCTCATCCGGGAATGCGTAAAGCAGTTTATAGCTCATCTCTGATATTGAGATCAGCAAGGCAGGACTCTCTGGTGTGCCCGATGATGCCGAGATCACATCGGGACTTCTCGATGTCAGGAGTAGATTGATATTTTTCGATTCTACGTCGTGAATGTCGTAAACATAGTCGATTGCATCTAATATGTCGATATCAATCAGCGAGATCCACGCCTCCGGGGATAGCCTCATGTCTACTGAGAATTTACTTTCCCAGCAAATGACTTAAAGGCGACAGTGGTATTACTCATAATGAACAGAGATACTCGGGGTCTTACCATCTTCGTCTCTTCCGACGCTGACGTAGCAGTCGCCACCAGGATAGACATTGACCAGCATGTAGCTGTAAACCCGGCGAAAAAGCGAAAGGCTCTCATCGACAGCTTCCAGGATGATAGCGGGATGCGTCAGGGTACCAGAACGATCAGTGCAGTGAAGGATGCCGAGCCAGTACGGGGCATGTCCTGGTTTTGAATCCAGGTCGTGTCTAAGCCTGAGTGGGCAGAGCATCAAGGTCGTCTCGATAGTTTTTGAAGTCGGCGCCATGAGAATGCTGCCGGATGCTGCAGAGGGCAAAAAGTTGCAGGAGCCGGCAAACTGAAGGGGAGACTCGGCCAACAAACTGTCTTGTCCTTCAAATGGCCATTCCGGCCCGTCCCGGACGAAAGCGAGAATGGACTGGTCGTCTGAAGTCTTCAGGATTTCTTGTTGCAGCCTCACGAAGGCTCGGGTGCCCTCTCCGTACAGAAGCGGCATATTAACGCTGAAAATGCCAAGGAGGCAGTATGCCAGGTCTTCCGGCTTGGTCGTTCTCCGCTGTGCTACCCAGGACAACCTTTGTGCAATGCTACAGCTTTCGAGAGCTTTAACGAGGCTATGATCTCGATAGTTGTGATGTGAGCATGGTTTGACGCCTGACCCTGCTATGCGAAGAAATCCCTGAGCTCCTTCATTGCAAAAAGGGCAATGGACAACTTCGTCATCAGGAAAGTGAAGAAGAACCGCGGGTGGGATGCCAGTGATCTCTTCGATTTTGTCGCTGAGTTCCCTTTTCGTGCCAAGGTCGGCCCATTTACTATCGTAGAAAGTAACTCGAGCAGGAGCAATGAGCTCCTGCAACGTCCAACCGCGCGTAAACCATTGGCTTCGGGCCAAGCTAAAAGGCTCCTCGATATCTCCAAGATACGCGTAGCACATGGAAGACTTGTGGTACCAGTCGAACATGGAGTTGATGGATTCGGAGAGCTCCAGGGTGTCGCTTTGGTCAATGCAGCAGCTATCAATCCAGATGTACTTGTAATTGTCGCGAAGGGCCACTTTGCAGCTGTTCTTGATCTTCGCATAACTTTTGGGCTTGGCATTCTTGAGATACTGCTGCTTAGGGTCTCGTCGCTGTGCCTTCAGCAGATCTCTGTATTTGATCTCTTCTTTCTCTCCCTCCCACCTATGGGAGAGAATGGCATATTCGGGCATCGATGAGCCGGAGAAAGATATGAGTTTCAGTGTGTCGGTATCGGTGCGGAGAAACCGCATTTTGGCTCTAATTAGTATGTGATTGTTCTTAAGACAAAGGACCAAGGATTTGCGTAGATGACGCAAAAGACGGTAGAAGTAATTGATTCCGTGAAGGTGGGGATCTAGTTGAGGCTCTGACACGCCAGACGCATTCGGCACGCAAAAGTCGACGAATAGAGTACGCTGCCTGCTTCTTATAACCCCAAGGTGTGATTTGGCGTTGCATTGAGGAGAGTGCGACGTCGATGGATACTTTCTATGAGTTTTCACCGGCGATTTCGGGAGTGATATATTTTTGAGGTGTCACCCGGTGCCTCGTCTTGAAACATCACAGACAGCTTAGGCCCCGTTTCAGCCTCACCCTTAACCCTTCAAGGTAACAAACTCCGTTTACGCCGAGGCGACTGTCATAGACCTTCCTTTTGTAGAACTCACTATCCTATTTGTGACCCTAATAGGCCCCAATAAAGCTGCATGCTGCGTTCCAAATCTGCGACTAGAGTCAGACCTTTGAGATACTATGTTTCATGACGAGGGAAACGCGAGGCTTCTAGTCGATACCACACCCACTCCGTGTGTCAACCAGCAGACCGTAAAGTCTCTAATTTTCACGTAAATCCATCTCTTTAAAGCGATGTATAATATTTGTGTCTTTTCCCTGTTTCTCGATATCACTATTGTTAGTAGTTGATATCCATTAGATTTAATCCCCAGCACTTAACTAAGCTGTCTTTCCTGTCCAAGCTTCAAGCGAACACAACTTCGACGGTCAGCCTGTACGCTTCGTTGGGTGAGAGCTGAACACCCTTAAGGACCAGTGATTCGGTAGGAGCATCAATCTGAAAGCCCCCATACCTGTATAGCCGAACAATCTCTACGACAGATAGACTCGTGATGGGTTGGACCTATGCGATGGGAATCTAGCAACTTCGGACTGGGCTACTGGACGTGGCCAAATGTCTCTAGCAGTTCAGTCCGAAGGTCGAAAGAGGAGAACGAAGTATGTGTTACCGTAGTATCAGCTCGAGCAAACACCAGTGTTCTCTGGGAATGATGGGCTACAGCATTGGAGGTAAATCCGAAGAGGGAAACGGAATTATGACAGCGAAAGTGGCGCTTCGTAATATCTTGCACTAGCAGTCTTAACTGACTACCGATCACTGTTCCGCCTCTGCACATTCCGTCTAGAGTGCTATCAGGCACTGCAGGCCGTGCCGGTCGCAGTAGCCATGGTCGTGACTGTGATCAACCGCCTCGCCTCAGTCTCCAGGTGCCAAGGCAAGTAGGGAAAAGCCGACATCGCTAGCTATCGGCTTGATGAACTTTTTGATGATAGATAAGCCTTCCTCTGACAGCATGTCACTGCCTTCGAAATGGCCCCAATCCACCGGCCCCTTGCGGTCGCCGTCTAGTTCATAAAGGTGCCCGTTCTTGTGGGACTTGACAAAGCACACATAGTGGTAGTCAACCTCATCCTCTGAGTTTTCTGGCGGCTCGGTGTCGCCTTGTAGAGCCACAGTACTGTATTCTGACTCCAGCTTCTCGTCACCCTCAAGGGCGCTAGCGCGCTGAACGGGATCCAGAGATGCGCAAGTCGCCAAGAGGCTGGAGAGGTGGGAGCTGGGGACTAATATGACAAGGTATTAGGGAGACACTGACGCTGCTGGGACTCATTTACGCATACCTATGAAATCCCGGGCGTCGCCGTTGCTGACGGCGTGGAGAATGCCGTAGAACCCGCAGGCGTTGTTGATGGTTTGTCGGTACCAGACGACGTCTTCGTCGTCCCCACTCTTGGCATAGTCGGCCTTGCTGCGATCCTGTTCCGCTATCTTGCTCTCGTATGCCGGCGTAGTGGGAAAGACGAGGATAAGTGCTAGGGCGGGACGTGGTATGAAGTCGAGGAGGTCTGTATCGTCAAGTGACAAGACATCGTGGAATTGGAGGGCCTCGGAGGCACCGAGTCGGTGGATCAGCTCTGTGAAAAGGACGGGGTTGGATTCGAGAGGGATGAAGTGCTTCCGGTACTGTGACGTATGTAGATCCATGCTTGAGGCCTGGTGCTCATCGTCCGAAGACGGCCTGGCGGGGTCGCATAACGAATGATAAGTGAATCGAGGCAACTGGCTTGGATTTTGGGCCAAGCCAGTATAGTTAGATCTTTATCTACTAAATTAGGCGGTATCTCGCAAACGTTTCTAGAAGGTATTGGGGGTGATCCTGCCACCGCTGACCGCCTCTTCAGGCACTTGAATAGGTACCTAAGTATTGTATACAATACTTCCCTAGGAGGTAGGTAGGTATATTTACGTGGCCTCCTGTCTGTACGTAGTAGGCAGGCATACAGTACAGCACGCAGACAAGTTTAGGTCACTTAAGTAAATCGCCGAGAAGGGCGCTTGCTGAACTGAAACGAAATATTCAAATTGTAGGAGTGGCTAGAGAGGCGACGACGGAGGGAGGCTCAGCCGTGAGTTGCTGCCAACCAGTGGTCCGACATTTCCCACCGAAGCACACGGTCACGCCCCATCGGCTTAGGGAAGGGAAATCCCCCTAGGACACCAAAAGCCAGGCACTTGAGACAAGCTTTTTTCGCCGGGGAGAGATTAGCGGTTCTTCACCAGAGACGGATGGCCCGAAATCTCAAGTGGAAGCGCAGTCCTTTCCGCGGTGGGGGACGTCGGGATCAAGACAGCAGTACATGGGGGAAAGAGTTGTGATGCGGCAGGGACGTCTTAGAGCCCGAATTTCACGTCATATCTTTGGACGAGACAAAGGACCCCTCCCAAGGTATCACTTTATGGGACAGATACTATCATCACATACCAGGTAAGCGGTTGATAACCCTATGTATGAGAATTGCCTAGATGGTATATCAACTTGCATTGTCAAGGACATCTGCGATCATTCCTGGATGGAAGCCGTGTTCCCAATTTATGAGCTGCCGAGCTGAGTCAATATCGACATACCGAGAACAGTATCGTCCACAAACACGTCAGACATGATGACGATCCGCTTCTTGTTGCATGCAGATCGCACAACCTGGCGCAAAACTCACACAAAATTTGTGTTGGTTTCTTTCTCGGCCTCGAGCGCGGTTTTGATTTCGTGGTACTCGAACAGAACAACCGGATCGGTGGTCTCGCCCTCGCCATGATATTTTGCCAGCATCGCGAGCGCCTCTTCCTGCGCCCGAATACTGACTTGCCATCTAGGCGACTCGGGCACGAACCAGATAAAAAGGAGCTGGATGATGGAAGGAAGCCCTTGTAGCTTTGAGGGGATATGCCAGGACGCCGTGCCGTTGATGCGGAATGTCCCAAATGTGGCCCATGCGCAGTGATGGAGCCAATGGAAGAGAACGTCGGGAAGAGTGCTATAGCGATGTTTCTACCTTCGCACTAGAAAGCTATGCTCGGAGTTTTATATAATCTAAGAACAAACAACTGGATTTCGAACGTTCTGATCATGTGCAAATGTCGGTCTCTTCTAGCATGACAGGTGCTTGACGCAGCTTTTCCTTCCTCGACTTGACCAGAGAGCTGCTCCTCAACAACTGGCCGTCAACTGTCTTTTATGCTCCTTTCTGCACCTCTAGCAACTTCCCTATCCCGGCCTGGCGAAGTATCTCCTTTGTGACACGTTCGCGAACTGCACTGACGAGGTCTGACCCGTCCTCGGCCGGGTCATAGTGGACCCTTCGAGGTCTAGTCCCAAGTGGCATATCAACTATATCAGCGATCTTATCTGCCACCACTCGGACATCAGCATCCGGAGGTTCCAGGGCCGCGAAGCCCTTCATGCTCTGCTCTTCCACGCCGTTATATGGACTGCTTGCTCCACGATACGCAGCCAACACCTCGGCGTCAGACGGACCGCCGGCGTTCCTGAAGTGCTCAGTCCCCTTACTGAACGCTCCGGGCACCATGATCGTGCTCTCAATTCCGAACTGGCTCAGCTCAAGCGCGTACGCGGACGCCAGCGCATCCAGCCCGGCCTTGGCCGCGAAGTAGGGGGCCAGGAACGGTGGGACCGCACCGTGCGTGCTTGAGCTTCCTACCCAGACGAGCAGTCCGCTGCGCTGCTTGCGCATCACTGGTAAGACCGCCCTGTTCAGCCGCTGCGTCGAGACCGTGTTGATGTCATACTGCGCCGCGAGATCCTCAGGAGTGAAGGCTTCGAGAGGGCCTACAACTAGATGGCCACAATTGTGCACAACTGCGTCGAGCCTACCTCCGGTCCGAGAGAGGATGTCCCGCACCGAGGTCTCGACCGAGGCGGTGGACGTCATGTCCTGTTCGACGGCGCAGAGATCTACCTTGTGCTCGGCCCGGAACGCATCTAGTGCTGCGAGCTGTTCAGCAACGCCTGGGCTAGCTGGTGCTGTGGACTTAAGGCCTGCAAAAACTGTGTGGCCCCTCTTCGAAAGAGCACGCGCAGTCAGGGCTCCGAACCCCGTGGCAGCGCCAGTGACCACAATGACCAGCCGGTTGGACATGATGGCGGAAAGAGATCTACAATGTCGAACTGAATGGATTAATCTGACCTAACGTGAGCAAACAGATGAGCAGAAGCACTCACCATCTCACGAGGCAACGCCTACGAAAGAATGTGCCCTTAAATATCTACCTTTATAGTGGTGGCTGAATTCGACCACACGGGAGGGCCGGGCATGAGGGTGTTAAGAGTCGGCGCTGATGGAAGGTGAAGCCTGCACTTTCGAGCCCTCTGGGAGAGCGTCGGCGGTGATAGCTGTTTCACTGCGGTTTCCGAGTCGGCTTGCGAACGAGTAAATCCGTCGAAACACGACACGTGATGCCTGACCAGGTGGCCAGGCCGTAAGGAGTGGAGGCTGCAGCCGAACGCGAAGAGCCTCGAGAACAGCCGCGTCGACGCAGATCGTGCCTCTAGCCACATTTTACTCGAGGAAGTGCAAAAGCGAGGTACAAGCGACATGCGATAGTACAGAGACTTTGGAGCCCTTTCCTGGTCACTGAGACCAGCCTCGGGAGATGGGACGGCGCGCGTCATCCGGAAAGGCGGGTCCCGATCGGCGTTACCACTGAGAGTTTTCCCGGTCCGGCCCCGAGTCGGACCGCAAGTGTCTGTTATTTCCACCTCCGACGCCGTCCGGGCCGGAGATAGCACCGCCCTGCTCATCACGGACGACCGATGACGCTCTTGGCCCGACGTCTCGGTCTCGGCCCACCAATTCGGGAATTCATGTCCACCATCCGCCCCGACGCCTTGGGATTGTCTATGCGGCTCAGAAAACTCATCACGAGCCTTCAAGTCCTACAGAGGCCGCCATGCAGACAAGTTTTGTGAGCTCGCAAATCATGACTCCATTGTGGAGCGAAGTCAGTTCGGCGCCATGGAGGAAGTGTTTCCTGTCTCAGCCTCGCTATATATATTCAGCCAGTTCACTGCTTGCCTCGATCTTGCTTGATCCTCTGTTCTTAAGCAGTATGCGGCTTATCCGTGTCACTTGATATATTATATTCATGACTTGGCATCTAAAACAGCTCCTTCATCGAAACGCCGGACGAAATACTGGATATTACGATACTAACTTGCAGGTCAAACTTCGTCATTAGCAAGGTATTGCGGGCTCTAGTAGCTTGTGAGCCCTGTCGTAAGAAGAAGTCAAGGTGTAAACCCTAACCGATCTACGTACATGACATGTTAGCCTAACCTTATGTCACGTTCCCGCAGTACGACAGTGAGAGACCGACATGTGGTCATTACAGGCGTCGAGGACACAAATACGACTACAGGACCAATCCCACAGAAACACACGCAACAGCACACAGGCGGAAGGCTGAACAGCTGGAGCGTAAATGCAGCAGGTACGAAGAGCTCTTGGAGATTCTCCGTACCGCAGAGGAGACGGAAGTTATGGAGTTGCTCCGACGCATCAGGACTGGTGACTCCATCGAACACATAGCCGCAAGGATTAGAGAGGAAAGCTACTCCTTAAGCTGTCAGGCGACACTGGTTGGCACGACGCGGAGCACGCTGGCGTGGCTTGATGCGGCTAATGCTATGAAGCCTGTGCATCGAGCGAACACCATGACAAACCGGACCGGAGAGCATCAGGAGATCGGATCGTCCCTTGCGGAACATCGCCTAGGAGCAAGCGACTTGTTGTGCTTGTTGTGTTGTGACTCTCCCTGGGGCGCGGAGCTGGCTTTGATATATATGTTCACCTTCCTTGGTCCAGACACCTACGAACACGTCTCCCAGCAAACCTTTTGCAACGCTGATGACATCTCTATCAGCATCTTGAACTGGGAGGCTTCTGAATCCTTCAATGCTCTGGTGTTCCCATAAGAACATCTCATGCATAGCCGCCAAACAGCAGGCGTGGCGTCGAGTGTCAATGTAGATCGAATAAGCCCCATAAGACACAAGTGCAGTCCAGCCTACATGCGTCAGCCGCTACCGACAATCCCGTAGCGCGCTAAGGCCACTGTAAGAGTCCGCCATCATCGCTAAGGAGGGAGACGGTACAGCTTGAAGACAGTTACGCCGCCACAGCCTAAATTGCCGGCGAGGCTGCATCGCCTGATCCGGACTCCAGAGTTGCATCGCTACGCAGGTGGAGAAGCCAACAACGCAAACCAGTGGGTCAACAACGCAAAGTCATGGATCAAACAGACCAGCAAGCTCCTAGTCGTCGAGGAGTAGGGGTGAACATACTGGCTACAATCCGGTCACCGAATTCCCCGCCAATACCCAGGACATAAACTCGGTCGGCCTTCCGTAGCTCTACTGGCAAACCTGCCGGCCAAGGAGTGTGACGGTTCAATCAACGACGATTCTTCTCATGCTTTCGGCATTGAGCTCGGCAGCGGCACTGACATCTCTACGCCCATGCAGCAGGCGAATAGTGTCACTGGCTTGCAGGATTGGACTGGGGTTATCTATTGAGGAGTGTCAAGACCGGCCAAGGCGACGTCGACATTGTCTTGCCCTGAGGGCATAAAGATGAGGAAGTTCGTCTTATTACCCACGCCGCACAACACTCGTTCTCCAGGTAGCAGACAACGCCAGATGTATACCGTAGAACCATTTGTTCTTTAATTTTGGTGGACAGACACGTAACGCCGGATGTGAGAGAATACACTCGTTTGTTTGCTATAACGCTCGGTTTGCGATTCTTCTAGGCAATAAGTGAGCGTGAACAAATCAGCTAGACCATACTGAAAGCTCTTGTCAATGAGTTGTCTAGTTAGTCGAGGTCTCAATACTGGAGTTTACATGCTCGGGCTACTTTGCTTTATGAAACACCTCATCATTTCATGGAGTCTGACAGGAGTCAGGAGGGTCCAGTTGCCGAAAGTCCGGACATCCTCAATTAGTCTTAGTGCGGCGCAGCCAGTCTCAAACAGATTGCCTTAGGAAAGGCATTCCACATACCTCCAACTTCCTTCCCCTTCCTTCGAGGGAGAGACCAGCCCCTACTTACACTGCTCCGGTCAAAAAAAAAAAAAAAGAACACCGAATATCTCGCCGCTATGTCTTTTTTCCATTGGCGCCACATCCCCGCCCTCGTCGAGGCAACGGGGAAATCTCTTGGCGGCTTGACCCCTTTCTTCAACCCCGCAGGTGCTATCCGCGCATATGGCCTCCCGGAGCACATCGCGGCATCTCCGGCAGCACAGGTCTGCATCGCAATCTATGGCTCTCGTGATACGGTCTTGGGCCTGGCTACCTGGGTTTTCTACCTGAGGGGCCAACTCCGGGCAGTCGACACCATCATGGCGCTGCTGCTGTACACCGGCGCCGTTGACGCATACATTTGCTGGAAACAGGGCCAGGTCGGAACGGCTTGGTTCCGGGGCTTAATAGGCACTTTTTTCGGGATTTGGGGCCTCATGGGGCTTACGGCGCGTAGAACATGAAGGTCTTTCGAGTGGGGTAAAATGGCCTCCGTTTGGACTTGATTATGTAGCTCAGCAATGACCTGCTCAGGAGCAAGAGCATGAGTCGGTGCCGACATCTCCTTGTTTGACTGGCCGGAAATGCGGCGCTCAACCTGCTTTCCTTTCTCTTTTGTCTTAGCCATCCTGTCGAGCAAGATAAGGTCGCTGAGGAGGAATCAGATACGTATCTGTTTCGGCAACGGACGCGGAGCAATTTTCGGTGGTGATAGTGGGTGCAATAGGAATGATTTGAAACGTAGAAGAGAATGCTTCTCCCCTAGGAGCTTCACGTAGCCTTCGAGGGCTCGCCGATGCATCCCCTCAGCCTCCTCATACTTACCCTGATCCCCTACTGCTAGTGCTAGGATGTTTACACTCAAAAGAGTTGGGGCAGCTTCCGATCCGTGGACCTTGTCTTGGATATTCACCGACTCTCTGAGCACCTCTTTCGACTCCTCGTATCTTCCCCTTCTCCAACGATACAGCCCTGAATTGCTAAGCAGAGCGGCCCATCTTAGAGCGTCCTCCTTCTCTGGCTTCGTTCCCACGATTGCCTCGACATACATATCAAGTCTCCGGGAAACCCGCCAATGATCCCCTGCCGCGGAAAGATACTCGAGCGAAATGGCCCGTAGGAACTCTCGGGTCCAGCGTCGGGTATCCCCAAGAGTCCGTAGCCACATACGGGTGAAGAACTGCACTAATGGTTGCATCCAGAGTATCTCCCCACCCTTGGTGACCTCCACCATTGAATACGCACGTAGGATCCCAACGTCCTTATCAAAACCATCCCTCTCAGAGTTTTCCGCGCTGAATTCCCAGCTGTCAGACGAGCCTTCGTCAATGTTATCCTCTTCAGAGGCAGAGGCGCCATCGTCAAAATCACCTTCGCCAAGGCCTCCCTGACTGATTTCGCGCTCATCCACATCGCTCTCGTGACCATTTACCCTGATACGCCCGTATAACGGATTGCGGAATGTCCTGAGGGTTGAAGAAGCTCATCAGCAACAGCAGGTCGGCAGAGACTATCAAGAGCTATCCTTGTATGGTAACCGAACAATAACTCAAGTATTCTGTCAGAGGCTGACCGGAAGCTGGAAGTCTCATCGCATTCACCACCGATTCTTCGCGTAATTATGACGGTATAGTGTGAATTCGCAAAGCTGACAATGAGATGTAGCCTTCTCTGCTGAATCTATGGTATGTCTCGAGTAGACAGTGCACCACCAGGGCTCGCGAGAAGAAAGCCTTTCATAATTGTGACGGGGTGTATGTTCAGGCACGCTACTGTATTTTGCGATCATACGTAAAACTCATACCGGCGGACTGGCCTGTCTATTAAAGCACGGTGCAGTTGTGAATGTAAAGCCCTTCGAGAACACGACTAACGGCTCGCCTACCGCACGCAGGGATCGCCTACACGCCCCGGATTATGAATCGACGGCACTGCACAACGTTCTCAGCACAGCTAATTCATTTGGACAGAATAGTATTTACTGGACAAAGATAAGACAGGCATTCCTCACATGTTAGTGGAGTACGGTTCCTGTATCGATGGCGTGGCTGATCACTTGGAGGTATACGAAGCGGTGCTTCTGGGACGGGAGTTATGGGAGCTGCCAAGGCTTAGATTCTTTTGCGACTAGAAAAGCGAGATGGAAACGATTGGGCTATGGCGACACTTCATTGGAGCTTGCACGAAGCTTCCTAAATCTGGGCATTCAAGAAACAAGTGCAGCTACATTGTATACAATACGATTGAGGGTTAACCATATTTTGCAGCCTGGTGCCAACCATCGGTCCGGCCGCGAGCCTGTCGTTCGAAACACTTAGACGAGAAATTGGGCATCAATGCATCAAGGACGCAGTGAATTCAGGCGTCCTTTCCATAGATGTGTGCCGTTATTGGATGCAGAATGCAGCCGCAGAATGCGTATGCGAGTGTCCCGCAGAAGAGGCTGTCGCATCACCATCCTCGATTTTGAAGCTCGAGGGTTACACATATGAGAAAACCACGTTTGTTTCTCTGTATAGCGTCCTTACCAGTATGATTTTCTTGGTTTCTTTCTAGCGGGAAGCATGCCAAATTTCTGGTCGCCAGCAATACAACGAGACTTTCATGAAGCCGTCGAAAAATTGCACAAGATCACGCATAACCCTTCGAACGAGATATGCTATGTGCATCCACCGGATACAGCGGGCCCATACACCCTCGACTGGACAGAAGAGCTACAGGTTGTTGATCATATAGCTTTCCTTGCTCACTCTGAAGAAGGCGTCAAGGCGGTCTCAGCCGTGTGCATGGAGGAGCTAGAGAATGGAGCTGTTTTCCGCCTGGCCAGTAATCACAACCCCTCAGCATCAACAGTTTCGGGGCTGAGAGCACTTCTCAATAGTCTTGCTCACGGAGCAAGGGCGCGTGAGTTATAGACAATGCGTACCTAGCCAGGTATATTGGCTGACACAAGCCAGGCTCAAGCAAGGCTACTCTCTCGAATGCACTCTTGGACGACGTCTTGAATCTGAGCAGTCACCGCATTCTCCAACGTATTCGACCCCCTTGGGTTCCTACTCCCTCCTATTATCACCCTGGGGAATCAGTCCCGTCCCTCTTGAAGTCGATAGAGGGTCTCTTGAGGCAGCCCGCCTTTCAATTTCATGATGGAAACGTACAACGACTCCGAACCGTGTTACAGGAGCTGGTTGAATATCTTCGGCCGCTCAATTTCAAGATCGAAGGAGAAGAACTAAGGCGACACCTAAGGGGTGTTCTAAAGCAATGCGCCAGAATATCCTACGATTCCAATTACGGGTCGCTAGAAATTTGGTTCAAGCAGATTCCAACGCTTTCTGGGATGGCTGGGCGGCGCGAAGTCCACCAAGTTGACAAACTGGCTCGGTACTTCGGCCTCTGCCAGGACCTGGCAAGAGTAGCCCGTCGACCCTCTTCGAGATCTCTCTTTGACACTCTCAGGTTGGAACTGCAAAAGGCGTACGAGGCGAGTTGTCCTCTAGGAGCAAAGAACAGATGTTTCGTCCATGCGGAAGTTCAACTTATACTATACTACCAAAAACATCCTCCAGAGCGTCCACCGCGAGCAATTGGGTGCAGCAAGTCCTGCTGTTTTTTGTGCGATCTTCTCATACAGAAGCTTGGCAATTATCGGATCTTCGTATCCCACAGGCGCCTTTACAATCAGTGGACCATCCCCAACTCACCATGGATGACTGTCGACCAAGCTAGCTTCTTCCGGACCATTGTGGTATCGATGACGAAAGATATAAAAGCTCTTGTGGTCGCGCCGATGAGACAGCAGCAGTATGGCCTGGAGAGCAGGGCAAAGCTCCTGCTGCCGAGTGGATCGACGTCTAGCGACCTGTTCAGTGTCAGAGGATCGCGCGCCGTTACCCCAAAGCCTGTGCACACAGCTGCAGGTCCTTTATCGGGCCGAACAAATGCCCCTATAGAGCAATGTACGAGCGACGCGGAGATCACGCCAACTCCAACGCTGCGATCGGAACCGAGTATTGCGGCAGGGTCATCTCTCATCCTCAGCGCTGCGGACTTGCCCTACCAACGTCCCATCTCAATCGATACGCCCGTGCTGCATGTCTGTGTCGAGAGAATGTGCCTCATTTTTCAGTTCATGAGGGTCTCGGCAGGGAGGCTTTCCGTCACGAGGAGCGATGCCGCCACGAGCAGCAACAACGAAGGGACACGATCTATCGCCGTCTCGGACATCCCGTCCACCTCAGATATGAAGTTGAGTTGTGCGGAAGCCACGTCGATATGTCGTTTCCGACTGGACCACGAGGAGGTTTCACTCGATGTCGAGTTACTCTGGGGGGTGTACCCGGGCTGGAAGGCCTCGGACAAGAGAGCACAGACTCGAACCAGTGGCAGGATTATGGGTTAGACAGAAACTCCCATGGCACGGAATCCAACGAGTGAAGCCAAAGCCCCATAACCTCAAAGACGTAGTCCGGCTGCTTTGGATATCTAGTTGCTCTGCTGAACGTCAGCTGCATAGCCTGAGAAGGTAGCTGACATCCTCACAGCTCCACTAAGCTATGTCGTGGAATTTTTTTGAACTGCGTCAAGGGTTCCGACACCCTTGACTTGTCAAGTATATTTTCGAGGAACATGCCCGCTCAGCGTTATTAGCCAAACAGTCGTGTCTAGAAGCGTAAAGCTGATCAGCCTCCTTCACTCGAACAGACGCAGAAAAAGGGCAGTACTGAGAACTTCCTACTCCACTCCTCCGGCCTCTTACAAGGGCATTTTACTGTCTGGCATGCCAGCACTGCGTCGTCCCCCACAATTACACCAACGGCTTCTTTCTGTGACAGAGCCCCCGGGGCAGCATGCTAGCTACGTTGATTCTAGCCGTGTTGGACGCTTCGACTACACAGGAAGCCTATGTCTGTTAGTCAGCCCATTTGAGGACACTGCGGTACGGAAGGTAAAGGGGGCAGTAGATAAATACGTTGCAGAGAGGCAGTCCCGTGAACTTCAACTTCTGCTCCTTCCAGTCGACCACTGTGCTCCCAGCTGGAGCAAGCGAAGTGGATGAGTGCTATGAATTCCAATTGCGAGAGCGGCGCAGGCGAGAAGAATGGATTGGAGCAGCATGTAGAATTCTTGACAGCAGGCGGGCGACTTTGAAATAGGCGTGAAGAGGTGGTATACATACGCTCGGCATCGCTACAAGCATTATACGCCATCGACTTTCTCCCTTTCAAAATTCTCGCTCGAAGGCTGACGAGCCTGTGCGAATCTTCAAGCAGGACGCTTCCCGCACTTGCGCTGGGAAGAAGACGACAGTGTAAGGTCCAATAGCTTAAACTCCCGTAACAATGAACTCGTAATCTAGCACACAGCCAACCAGGGTATCTGCCCGCCTCCTCCGACCGCTCCCGACCGCCAGCCTCTACTCCACGACGCCAACCAAGACACCTCCTACCGCCCATCCTCCGTCCTCGCGAACTTGACGCTCTTCCTCCTCTCCCTCTCCCCGCCCATCCGACCAGGACTGGACCCCAGCACGCCCGTGCTCCCCCTGGCCGCGGCCGCCGGACTCCCCCCACCGGCAGTTGCCGCGGCAGCCGCGGCCAGCGTCTCCCGCACGATCTCCACCGCGCGGCTCTGCGGCACCTCGTTACCGTCGCCGTGCACGCTCGACAGGACCGAGTCGGCGCTGCCGGCCGCGAACCCGGACCGCCGGCGCTCGTGGCCGTTGGTGCCGTCCTGCACGAGCGGCGAGGGAGGGGCCGCCGCCGCCTTGGCGCGGGCGTTCTCGCGCACAACGCGGGCGACTTCCTCGGTGCGGGCGACGGTGCTCTCGGCGCGCCACTTCCCGGGCAGGCAGGCGTGCCCGCAGCCATCGAGGGGGCAACAGCCGTCGGAGTACTCGTCGTCGTCGTCAGGGCCCTGGCCGGCGGCGGCGTCTGCGAAGGCGGAGTGCCACCCCTGCAGGCAGGTGGCGTGGCCGCCGTGGCCGCACCCAGCGCAGTACCACCAGGTCGTCATGATGGGCTCTTCGTCCGACGTGCCGTTCGGGGCGGACGGGTCGACGAGGTTCTCCGTCACGTCGCGGTGGCCGCATACGGCGCACGGGCCCAGGACCGTCCTGCACCTGTCGCAGCGCCATATCGCGCCCGGATTCTTGGGGTCCACCTCCCTCGGCTTGCGGCACTTGGAGCACATGAACCCCGCGGATACGCCCTCCTGCGCAGACCGGAAGATGGCAGGGTAGTTGTCGCCCCAGTCCTGGAGCGGCTCGCCGGGCCAGCCCTTGATGCAGAGCTTCCGGAGCAGGGCGGCCTCGATGAAGAGCTTCATGCCCATGAGGCGGGAGTGGTGCTGCCGCAGGATGGCGGACGCCTGGAAAGAGTCTATGAGATCCTCCGGGACGAGTGGCTTGAGGAGGAGGATCATAGCAGAGGCGTTGAGTGCTGACGATCGAGACTCAAAGGCGAGGGCTCTTGATAGTAGAGTGTACGGCTGGAGCGGCGACGGATTGTTCGCGATACGCTGCGAATCCGTGTCGAGCGGATACGGGTAAGGTGGGTCGCCAGGCCAGGGGAGATAATCCGTTTCTATCGGCGTTTCGCTGACTATCTCGGCCTCGTCGTCCTCGACCGTATCACTAACAGTCTTCGGGATCAAGGGCCGAAGTTGTGACTCGGGGGATTCTGAGGGATACGCATCAGGCTTCGGGTGGGATTCGCCCCGGTCGGAATCGAGGCTGTCTGCCGTAGTCTGGGTGATCATCCGGTCGTCGTCTTCCGTCACTTCTGTCGGGCTTCTCTGGAGCAGAGGCTTGGGCAAAGCACGGAGCTTGGGAAACTCGGGAGACTGGGACATCTCTTTGCCCCGTATCCTGCTGGCAAAATCTGTGCTCGTGCTGCCGCTCCCGCTCTCGTTGTCGTGCTCCGGGACGCTGTGTATCCTGCTCGGTTGGTGCCGGAAGGAGCTGTCTGGCGATTCAGTCAGCCCGGTGGTCCGCCGACTGCCGCTGGAGATCGAAAACATCTGAGCGAAGCTCTCGTCCGAGTCGTGTCGAAGCACAGGTTTCCTCTTGGCGCTCGGCGATCTTGGCTCTATATAGTCGACCGCCGGAGGCTCTTGCTTTCTCGGGCCGGGCACGTCAATCGCCTTAGCCAGCACGTCCATATCGTAGAAGTCGTACCCCTCGGTACTAGCATGGGTCTGCTCGCTGTCATGGCTGATGGTGGAGAGTGGTTCTGAGTCAAGGCGTCGGCGCGAATCAGTGAAATGGTGGGGATGAGCAGCTGGCGGGAGGCTGAAGCTGTCTGCTTCAGACACCGGCGTAAGTTTCTTGCCGGGGATGTAAGCGAAATCTTCGTTGTCACCTTCTGCGTTGTGATCGTCGACAGGACGCGCGACCGGCGTCGGCACGTTCGATGTGCTCTCGATCTCCTCTGAGAGCAGCGATCTCGCCGTTCCGTGCGTGTCTAAGCTAGTCCCCGATGGGACCCTTCGCAGCGCGCTGCTGCCCCCTTCTACAGACAGGTACTGCATCGCAGGAGGCGTGGGTCGTGAGGAGAGCTGGCTCCTATCCACGTCGCGCAGATCGGACGACACGAGCCTTCCCACCTTCTTTCGCCGACACAGAACGTGATACTGTGCGCGCCTAGTGAGAAGCAGGTTAATGGCGTACGCGAGAATGCGCCAGGTTTGAGCGAGCCGGAAGTGGCTAACGTGCTCTGCTGCCTCGGCATAATGCTCTAGGATCGCTAAGACGCGCTCGACCATGGGTTTGCCGCCTTCGTGATACCGCAGTAGCTCATTGAGCGTCTCCAGATAGTGCACCGATAGGTAGTGGTAGACATGAACCTTCGTTGCCGACGGCACTGGTCCGATGGCCATGCCCTGCTGTGTCTTGAAGAAGCCTGTGGCCTTGAGGGACTGCTCGAGCGCCATGATGGGCTCGTCAGGACCGCCTGGAGGCGTCGTGCTGACAACATTCGCCGATCTGGCGCCGTACCGCCGCTTCTTGGGTGGCTTTCTGCGCGCTCCCAGAAAGCTTCCAACGACCTCGTCTTCCGAGTCGCTGCGGCTGATGCTGAGCATTGGAGTGGTGGGGCTTGAGGAGTATGGAGAGTGCGGGACGCTATCGTTCTGAACGGCATGTGGCCGCGGTCGCCGCGCTGGTGGCCTCTCGTCCAGAAACATTAGGACCTCACCGCGCGATGAGAACGACATGGTCGACATCGCGGTGCGGTCGATGACCTTTGGCGCGAACGCGATGTCGAACTGGTTAAGCAAGCCGTCGTGCCCCGCCGTCCAGAGCAGGTCCTGATCGTGCCACAGCAGAGACGCAGGAGGATTGTTGAAGTTCTGGATCTCTTTGAAGGGTAGCGTCGGCCTCGCCAGATCCCATATCTGACAGGCCCTGATGCCGTGTCTCATCTGACTGCTGTCATCGTACGTGATCGCAACTTGAGCGGCTCTCTTCCCCTGCGCCGTCGCCGACCACTGCCCCGGCCGCCACGCGACCGCCGCCACCGGAGCAGGCGTCATGATAGTCCATTTGGCCTTCTGCCTCTTGTCAGCCTTTGAAGAGACGTCCCAAACTTGGCACCTGTTGTCCCAGCCTCCGCTGATCAGGTGCTCGCCGTCCTGGTGCCAAGCAATTGTCGCGCACGCCTTCTCGTGCGCGTTAATCCTCAGTATGGGCGCCGTTGCCTTCCTGATGTCCCACTTGAGCAGGATGCCCTGCTCCGTCGCCGACGCAAAGTAGAAGCCGTCCTTGGGCGACCACTTGACGTGGCGCACGCCGTCCGCGTTGCACTTGAACGCCTGCACGGCCCGGAACGTCAGGTGGCCAGTCTGCGTGCGCACCGGGCTGCGGATGTCGAAGCAACGCACAATACCATCCTGGCTGCCCGATAGCAAGTAGGTGCCGCGGTGCGGGTTGATGTCCAGCGTGTTGACCTGCCGCGAGTCCTCTCTCGTCTGTATGAACTCGAAGGGTCCACCGTCCGCTGCGCCGCCGAGACGCGCCAGGTCGTACTGGAAGATCTTGCCGTTGGCGCATGCGGTGAATATAGAAGTGTCGCCCTGTCCCTGCGCCCACTTGACATCCTTAATCGAGAGCTGGTCGGACGTCGAGCCAGAGGAGCTGGTCTTTGACGTCGCCTGCTGGGTGGTGATGATGCCGCGCAGGTCCGTCACGTCGTTCCATGACAGGCCGTCGAGGCGCACGACGCGCAGGATGTGCCGGCCGGCGATGATGGCAGAGCGGCCGTCCGGCGACTTGTCGAGGGAGGCGATCGGGACGCCGGCGTTGTAGACGGCATTCTGGGCGGCGATCGGCCGGTATGCAGCCGGCGCGGGCGAGCTTGTGACGCCGAGGGTGCTGTCGCTGGAAGCGTCGGCCGCGGGTTTGCCCAGCAGCTTCCGCATAAACCTGTCTCTGTTGTACATTTTGGCCTCAGTCGGGGGTCCAGGAAGAGGCCAATGCTAGGGGGGAGAGCATTGTATCCCGAAGATCTCAGGGCAAATGCTTCTGTCGCATACAAGTATGAGGACTATGGTGGATTGACTGATTGCTATCTAGAGCTCCGACCGCGACCGTGTGAGATTCTGCCAATAATCACCGCCTTCCCTATGCGGCTCTCCTTCCACCCATCTCCTCCGTCCTGCCATGCCGTAGCCTCTTAATATCTTCACGTTTAGGGCTCAAAACCGGTCAAGGACGGAGAATTCAAAGGAGATACTGGCTATAGCCACCTCCGCTGTACTATAGAGGCACAAGAAAGCTTCTGCTCGTGTCAGGGTATTCCATGGCACTCATCGCCTCGATCCTTACCGGAAGTTCACCACGAAGCATACCATTTCTCCTTGGAGCACAATCTCGACGATTCCGGAGAATTTCCCTTCCTCGTGTTAAGACTGCATTACTGCACCGTTTAACCCTATAGCCTTGTACACTGATCTCCTGGCCCAGCCTACCGCAGGTCACGTTGCCAAGTCATGGAACGTGGCATCCGCAGCAACTACATTCGCAGCCGCTGCAGACAAATGCCATCCCTACGCCCCCTAGGAGCCAGGTCCAACAACCGCACGCAGGTCGTACGCTGTCATAGTCCTCCTGTCCGTATCCGTGAGCCCCTTCTTGTGCGTGCTTATAGGCGGTCTATCCAGACGGTTAACCTCCTGCTTCCTTGGCCCATAGCGACCCTCGTTCGCGCTGTTGACAAGGACCGATATAGGTAAGCCGGCGGGCAGCTAAACATACCATGGACTCGGCAGGCTTTGGGCCGCCCATTGCCACGTCCCTGGCTGCAAGAGAAGCGTAGACGCCCTCGCGGCCGGGATTGTTGCGGGCATAATCCTCATGATCCGCATTGCAGATGTCGTCCCCCTTTTGCGCCTTGTGCTTGGGGCAGAACGGCCGGCTGCACAACTTGCAAGCCTTCACTCCCTTGAGCGTCACGAAGCCGGCAAAGGGCCTCGGCTGCTTGGTACAAACGTGGCAGAAGTCATCTGTCGCAGACATTGTTTTTTACGAAGATGCGAGGCGCGCAGTTCAACCTTCCAACTCGTTATGGCGAGACGAGAAGTTGCGATGCCAAGATATGGAAATACTGGCACGGCGAGGGCGGCCTCCCAGCTTCCCCGCTGCTGACGCCTCTCCCCTGGGATAAGATCTGGTGATAAAGCATACAAGCAACGGTTTATTTGCCGTATGGAGGCTTATCTTTCCAGCTGCGCCGTACCTAAGCCAACCACAGCCACAACACCGGCAGTGAGATCCGAAGCCTGCGTGCCATCCACGCGACAACCCGGCAGTTGGTTGGGGGCCGAGATTGACAGCTGGGCAAGCTCATCCCCCTCGCACGATCGCAGGTCCAATCAATTGTTGGCGCTGGGATTGATGCAGCATATCTTGGCAGCCGACAGTCTGAGTGACCCGTGCCACCAGCGGATGCCGTCCGTTCATAGAAGAACCGGCGGCCAGGCAGCGATGGGAGGCTCTCCGAGCCGGGGCCCGGCGTGGGGGTCCGGGTCCGAAGCACGGGCACAGTGATGTCACGATCCCGAGTGAGCGGCGAGGTTGCTCCGGGCGAGTTCCGCTTTGCCTGAGCGAGCGACGTAATACATGCGAAATCAGACGAACGGCTGCTTCAGATATTTCGAGACAGCGAGAAGAGGCAGCCTCTCGCCTCGCCATAACTGCGACGTCAGCAAGAGCCATCGAGTCCGCCCCGAAAAACCCTAGCGATTACGGCGGGTACACTACACGACGTTTCCATCCCAGGCCCCTTGCTCCTCAACGCCTTACTCGTAAACCAGCATGACAGCCCGTTGACGCAAGGAAATAAGGGTACAGTTGCCTGTGTTATTCCCTTGATGGAGAAGAGCAGCAGCCAGTCACAGCGACCGGAGCAGGCCGGTCTCAAAACGCTAGCTGGTGAGCTCCACCGCAGAAAGGCCAGAACGCACCCCTGCCATCGAAGAAATCGCAGAACTAGGGATTCCCATCACCAGGTGCGGCGTGTCATGCAGGTACCGCCTCTGGGGAAGAGTGACATCTTAAGAGGAGCGACGGGATGCGGGCGGCGGCCGGTCTAGCAGGGCTAGCACGTATAACAGAGCTAAGATCCGCAGCGGCAGGCTTGTGTGGGCGGCGGTGACATCCGCCCAGCACGGTTTCATGAGTTTCTGCCACAGATCGTCGCGGCGCCGCACGTATTTGACGTCATGCCCAGCCTGATCCCCACACCGGAGCAGGATGCCCGTCTCCCAAGCTCGTCTCCCAGCCGTGTGTGCCACAATCATGACCGTCAGCCCACGACGCTCGTTGCCCCATGCAGCGGGTCAGGCGCAGTTGATGCGTGTACCATCCATCCATCGTGTACAACGGCCGGTGTCAGAAACGCACGGCTAGACACGCCTAGACGAGCCACATTCTGCAGACGATGGATGGGCTGGGGCCGCCCCCGACTGGCCTCCGACGCTGCCAACAATGGAGGCGGTCTCAGGACGAAAAGCTCCGGCCTACGCGCGGATCCCAGCTTCCACGATAAACGTGACGTTATCCGTTTTGGTCGGTCTGTCTAGAAACCTGGCAAGCTCATGAGCTGCCGCCACGAGAGACACTTCAAAAGGGACCGCCAATCCCCTTTCGGGGTAAGGCTCTCGGTGGCTCTCAACGACTCTCGCGATCAATTGAGACACAACGGAGCCTCAAACACGACCATAGCAAGCACCCTGTGTCACCAGCACTGTCACATGAGCTTGCGATTACCAGACTGCACCGACACCACCTCTAGAGCCGTATCCTGAGGAAGGATCTACTCCCTGTTACGCTGCTTAAGACATCTTTTAGGATGAACACCGTGGCTACATCCATTCCGCGAGCTGTGCTGCCCGCCCTCGCAAGAGCGGCGCGGACACGCCCGGCAGTCTCCCTCTTCCCCAAGGTCGCCGCGGCAACGACCACCCCAAAAGCGACTCGGTCGCTGCAGACCTCAGGGACCACGACGCAGCCCTTCACTGGCAGCTTGAAGGGCGAAGTAGAGCGGAGAAGAGACCCGAAGAGAGTCAAGCTCCCCAGTCACGCAAACGTCGGCAGAAACCGGTTCGCCGACTTTGATCTGGCCGGCCGCGTTTTCATTGTGACGGGCGGCGCGCGGGGTCTGGGTCTGGCCCTCGCCGAAGCGCTGGTGGAGGCGGGCGGGAAAGGTGGGGTTTCCCTCTCTTTGTGTCTCTGATGCGCCCCCTCGCAGCAGCCACAGCTAACCCGCGTCTGCAGTTTACTGCCTCGACCGCGCGCCCGAGCCCGACGACGCCTGGGACGAGGCCCTCGAGCGGGTGGTCCCCGAATGGGGCGGGTCGCTGCACTACCGGCAGCAGGACGTGTGCGACACGGCGCACCTGGACAAGGTGATTGGCGAGATCGCGGACGAGAACCAGCGGCTGGACGGCGTGGTGGCGGCCGCGGGCGTGCAGCAGGTGACGCCGGCGGTCGAGTACACGGAGGAGGACGTGGCGCGCATGCTGGCCATCAACTACACGGGCGTCATGATGACGGCCACCTCGGCGGCCCGCCAGATGTTCAAGTACAAGTGCAAGGGCAGCATGTGCCTCGTGGCCTCCATGTCCGGGCTGGTCGCCAACAAGGGCCTGCTGAGCCCCGTCTACAACAGCTCCAAGGCCGCGGTCCTGCAGCTGGCGCGCAACCTGGCCATGGAGTGGAGCCACGCGCGCGAGGACGGCACCGGCGGCATCCGCGTCAACTGCCTGTCCCCCGGCAACATCATGACCCCCATGGTGCTCAAGAACTTCGAGGAGGTGCCCGGCCTGCGCGAGAAGTGGGAGCAGGAGAACATGCTGGGCCGGCTGGCCGAGACCAGCGAGTTCAAGGGCGCCGTGCTGTTCCTGCTCAGCAACGCCAGCAGCTTCATGACCGGCGCGAACCTCATCGTGGACGGCGGCTACACCGCGTGGTAAATGAACGCCCCTGGCAGCAGACACTCTCCTTTGTCAACGGCTGGAGTTGGAATGCGGGGGTTCATCATTTGCACTCAGGTTCCTTGAAGGCAGTGAGCGTGGCGCCGGAGCACTTCGGAAGGGTATATATAGAGATGTAACACTATCAAGGCGTTCCATCTGATCTAGAAAGCGAGACGAAATAGACTATTATGCATTAGTTCTCTGGCAGGCAGAACACACAAACATTGCGATTCCCAGCATCGCCAACGCACACGCTCTCTCCGTGACAATCCCTCAGCTCATCTACTCAAACTTGAGCTCGTCCACGCTCCCCGGGACGCCCTTGAGGGCGACGTCTCCAGACCCGCCCTCGCCGCCGTACTCCTTGGGCAGCTCCTTGGCGTCGAAGCCGGCCCTCCCTCGGAACTCGGCGGCCAGGTTGGCGCCGTTGGCCATAGGGTGGAACTTCTTGGCCGTCTTCTCGGCGACGAACAGCTTGATGAAGGCGTACATCCAGCCCATGATGGCCGGGACGTTCACGAAGAACTTCTCCTGCAGGCGGGTGTCAGGACGGATATGCCATACCTGGGG
Organism: Pleurostoma richardsiae; assembly: GCA_030052745.1. Taxonomy (NCBI): domain Eukaryota; kingdom Fungi; phylum Ascomycota; class Sordariomycetes; order Calosphaeriales; family Pleurostomataceae; genus Pleurostoma; species Pleurostoma richardsiae. Next base: position 29,463 of record JANBVO010000048.1, read on the forward strand.
GAGACGACTTACCTTGAGGAGCTCCGGGTACGCCAGGGCGAACTTCTTGATGACCTCGGTGCTAGCGGCACGCACGTTAGGGTTCTGCCGGAAGAAGCTGACGCTCTTGTAGTCGTGGACCTGCACGATCTTGTACGGGTCCTTGGTCTCGCTGATGGGCTCCGTGGCGCCGGGCAGGTTGAGCTGCTTGATACCCAGCTCCTGCAGGGCAATGCGGTAGTCCATGAACCTACGGCGGGCGTCAGCAAAGCCGAGAGAAAAGAAAAAGGAAGTAGGTTGAAATTCGATGGACTGAAACAGGTCCAACTGGGATAAACTTACTCCTCAAGAGGCACAAACACCTCGTCCATCCGGTCCTTGACGTTGCCGTACAGGTTCCACGTGAAGACGACGGGGACGCCGCCGCCCTCGGCCTTGTACGACGTCACGGCGCCCAGGGTGCCGAACTTGGCCTGGCTGAACGTCTTGGCCAGCAGCTCCAGCGGCTTCTTCTCCTTGCGGAACTTGAGCGCGCCGGTGAACTGCTCGACCGCCTTGGCCAGGTCGCCCTCGTTGGCGTTGAGGAACTTCTGCAGCACGATCGACGTCGGCACGTCGTCGAGCGTCTTCAGCGTCACGCCCCACATCTCGTCGTGGCCGACCTCCGAGAGGATGGAGGGCAGCTTCTCGGCGAACTGCGCGATGGCTGAGGGCGGCTTGCTGGTGGCGGGCGCCTTCTCGGCCGAGGGCGTCTCGGCCGCCGGAGCTGGCGCCGCGGCTGCTGGCGCCGCGGCCTCCTGCTTCTCCGCCGGCGTCTCAGCAGCAGCGGCCGGGGCGGGATCGGCGGCCGGCTCGGCGGTTGTCCCGGAGGGCTCTCCATCAGCAGGTGCCAGCTCGGCCAGCTGCGCCGAGTCCGCCGCCTTCTCTGCTGGCTCCTCCTGTGGCTTGGCAGCTGCCTCCGCAGGTGGCGCGGCAGAGGCCTCGTCGTCCTTCTTCTCAAGGAGAGGAAGGACGTTCTCCGTCTTTGGTGCTTCTGAGCTTGTGGTGTCCGCCATTGTGAGTTTCTGGATGAGAATTGATGAGAGTGAGATGAAAGTGTTGCGTAATCGTACTCAAGGTTGTTTACTTGAAGAGGTGGGTGGGACCGACATCGAAGCTTCTCGGCCCTTTATCAATCGATCTTATCTCTTGGATGAGCTAAGTTAGCACATAAACTCTTTAAAGAAGCTAAATATGCATTTATACAGGCCTCATTTGTGAATAAGCATGTATTTTCCTCACCCCTTGCTCGCAACGAGGTTCACCGAGCAACTGTCGTCTCACGATCTGGCGATTCTTGGGTGAAACGCCTTCGGTCCACAAACGAAATTAGAAACAAGGATTCCGCAGTTAACAGGCTATGGCTATCTAAAATTCGAAATCACTCAGCTATCCACTAACGTCCGCTCCTCAGCTCTGCAGCACATCAAGCGGAACTCCAATCGCGTCGCACACGCTCCTGTCCGGGAAGGGGACCTCCCCCCCGTCCCACTGCAGCAGCCTCGCCGTCGGCGTCTCCGCGTCGACCTGATCCCACCGCCCCCCGGCCTCCACCTGGGCGAGGCTGGAGAGGTGACCCCTGGCCAGCAGGTACCCCTCGTCCGGGTTCGGGTCGCCCGCCCGCGCGAACGCGGCCCAGTAGTCCACCACGAGCTGCATGAACGGCACGTCGCGCCCGTCGCGGTCCGGCTGCCCCACCCGCAGCGCGTTGCCGAACACCGCCAGCTGCTCGCCGGCGTGGCACTTGTAGTACTCGGCGTCCGGGTCGCCGTGCGGCCGCTCCGCCGTCTTCGGCGCGTCGCACCAGGGCTTCGTGTAGCCGCTCGGGCTGTAGGTGCGGTTGAAGACGAAGGCGTAGGTCGAGCGGAAGGCGCCGTGGCGCGCGGCCGAGGCCGCCTTGGCCTGGTCGAAGCAGCTGAAGACGGCGCCGGTGGCGATGCGGATGGAGGCGTTGAGGATCTGCTCGGGTGTGGAGGCGCTTGAGGCGAGGGAGATGTTCTGCAGGTCTGGGAAGATGTCGCTGAGATTCGCACCGTAATTCGAGTGCACGAAGTCGCCGAAGTACTCCTCGAATGTCGTGTCGTCGCCGGGGTAGTCGGGCATGTCGATGCCCTCCTCGTCGCGGTTAGTGCCGGTCATGACGTCGACGTCAGAAGCGAGGCCGGTGCTGTTGACGATGAGCTCGTGGATGGCGACGTACGTCCCATCCGCGACGACGGTGCTGCTCCTGTTAGCATGATGATCCTCCTGCAGTGGATAATTGTACTTACTGGGCATTGGTGGTCAGGTTCACGAGGTCGAACCCGCTAGTCTTGTCGAGGCAGCCGATGGGATCGGTCGCGTTGAGGCACCCGGCCTCTTCGAGCACTTTGACCGTCACCGTCTCGTACGCCTCCTCAACCGACGGGTACTGTGTCCACACGAGCTTGCTTCCGCTGGGGTAGCCGTCCGGGTCAGACTGCATGATGGCCCGCTGGAACAGGCCCTTCGCCTTGGGCGAAGCAAGCAGGATGTGCGTCATCCCCGCTCCGGCCGACTCCCCGAACACCGTTACTTTGCTGGCATCGCCGCCAAAGTACTTGATGTACTTGCTCACCCACTCCAGCGAGGTCACCATGTCCGAGACGGCATAGTTGCCGTTGTGCACCCCGTCCTTGAACGCCAAGAATCCCACGCTGCCCACGCGGTAGTTCACCGACACCACCACCACGTCGCCCCTCGACGCCAGGTTCGTCCCGTCCGTGTTGGCGTTCTTGCCCGACCCAGACGTGTAGCCGCCGCCGTAGAAGTACACCATGACTGGCTTGAGCTCCTTTTTGTCCGTGTCCACCATGCGCGGCAGGTGGGGTGTCCAGATGTTGAGAAAGAGGCAGTCCTCGCTGCTGCCGGACGTCACCTCACCGACCGGCTGGACGCAGTCGGCTCCGGCCGTCAAGGCCGAGACCTGGCCCGACTGAAGGTACGCGCTCGAGTACGCGAAGCGGTCGGGTTTCTGGGCGTAGCGCACGCCGCGGAACTTCCAGGCGTGGTAGTCGCGGTAGCCAGTGAACTGCGAGTTGGCGACGGGCTGAGTGACCTGCCACGCTGCTGAGCTGTCGGAGGAAGATGAGTTGGAGACGGGTGCACTCTGCGTGCAGAGAGTGGGGAGCTGCGTCGTGCATGAGAGGGTGTGAAAGGTGCCGTTCGTATCGATACTCCGGCATTTGCTGCTGTCACTGGAGGGTTGAGATATCCAGTAGAGCTGGTCTTCTGATGCCAGGCCCTGGTAGAGCTGATATGATAGGGACGAGTTCAGGCTGGCGTTGAAGTCCTCCGTGTCGGGATCCCACAGCAGCTCACCGAGGAGCTTGCAAGCCGCTTCAGCAGCTGTGTATGTGCTGGGCTGGCTGACGAGGATGGCCGCCGACCCATTGTTTTGTGCTCCTATAACGAGCGTGAGCGAAATTCGGTGTGACCTAGAGCGGAGTTTACCTACCGTCAAGGAGATTCTGCGAGAGGATGGTGAGCCCGCCACCAAAGTAAAGTGCCTCCACCAGGGGCAACCGAAGTGATATCGCGAGGCCCAAGAGACCCTGTGCAACAGGTGAGCAGCGCATGATTTTTGTGAGTTTTGCTTGGTGACGTCGAAGCCAGGTCAACGCACTGCTACGACCTGCTAAGCAATATCGTTTGCCAGTGGATTAAGGCCCTCTTTAAGGCAGCGAAGCGTCCGAGCATTACCAGATTGGGGTTGCTCAAGGGATGCCTCCGCCGCCTCCAACCTGCGATTACCCAGCCCGTATTAGCCGCCACCCGATATGACGGCAGGGCCCCGCCCTCGAAAAGCTCGAGATGTTTCTGGCTTCTGCGGTGTTCCTGCAGCGTTCCTGCAGCGGTTAGAAATGCAATATTCTGGTTTCCAGGGTGGCCGTGACGATGTGGCCCGGGGCGGCTGAGACAAGGCGTCGCGGAGCACGGAGGGGCTGGTGCTGGAGGCTGGCTCTGTCCGTCAGCGCAACGACATAATGGCTTTCTTTGGAAACCTCCGAGACAGCACCGAGAACAGAGACAAACTCCAACCCTGGATAACGTCTTGGAATGGGAGGCAGGTAGGACAAATCGTCTAGTCGGGCGCACGTGAGACCGCAGAGCAGCGACGACACGAGTCCGAGACAGCATGTCATCCCTTCACTCGCATATTCCAGTCTGGGCATGGCAGGATATAATCGTCCAATTCTTTGCAGACACATTCTTCAATCTCTACTGACCCCTTCACCCTGCCTCCTGCTTTTGTCTGAGGAACATCAGTCTATACTCTTTACCTTTGTCACATGGTTACTCCAGGCATATATATCCTCGAGAACCAAAGTCGACAAACACGGAGAAAAGAATCTTGAATCTGCAAATAAAATCACCTTGAGGTATCATATCTTGAACAATATATACAGGGTGCACTCGCAGTGGCACAACTACTCTGGATAGGTAGGTAAGGTATATATACGACGGCTTCAATTGAACATCACCGAGATTTTGAAAGCGCGACTAAGCTCGATGGAAGATATCCTTAGGAAGCACTTCGTCCTAAGGAGACGATCAGATAAGTAGTTCATACTAGTGTGTATTACCAGGCTAATAGCAAATTTACATACAATCTAATATCTTTCGAGGGCACATTTGCTGAGAGAGCTCCGGGTGATCGTGAGCTGCCTTCGGACGTCTTAATCTTCAATTCCAGATACTAGTTGTACCATTTCCTTGACCTCTTAAAGCTGGAAACTACCTATGTGTCTTTAACCCTACCTGATAGTCCCTTTGGAACGGTACTATGAAGACTGTCATCTTCATCTGCCGACTATCATTACAGCTTTTCGATACCATGTACCGAGAAAATGCAGGTTGATGGAAGTCCATGAAGTCTGATGCTCTGGCAGCATTGTAAACTCTGTTTAACTCTGTTTACACCACGAGAGGATGTGCTCACCCTCCGCTCAAGTTGTGACCTCTGCGGTGCACAGTGTTTGGGCTGATCTTTTATGACTACAATCGTTGTTCTATTGTACAGCAACAATACAGAGCTATGGACACAACTTCGGTTTGCTATTGCTTTCTGCCCATTCTGTGTGATGAGGAGTGCCTTCCTTCCTTCACCGTAAACTGCCAAATTCACCAAAGTACGTCGGCTGCCTACATCCTCGCTTGCGTGAGTCGGCTTTCTGCACCACAACACCAAACCCGTGAATCAGTGATCTCTTTTATCTCTCTCCCTAACGCAAAGGTTCAGCTCACAATGGCTGCGTATACTCACCACTGGTGCGCTAACCTTCTCCTGGCATATACTCTTTCAGATTGATTAACCAAAACCAGTCCCGTCTGCAACGCGAAGGGTGATGTCAGATGCATCACCACGAGAAAGCACATGGTGCAGTGTGCGCTGCACCACACCTACCACGGCATCCGTGCGGGCTGTGTGCGCTGCCACGAGGCGGCGAAGCGGGAGGAGAGAGAGAAAAGGGCGGAGAAGGAGAAGGACAAGGACAAGGAGAATGAAGACAAGAAAAGGCCAAAGGCCAAGGCCAAGGCCAAGACAAAGGCAAAGGAGCGACCACAGTTCCAGAAGAAGATCAAGCAGCAGCGAAGGGACCGGAAGAGCACCCGGGACAAGAGCAAGAGCGAGGACGAGTAAGGCTGGGGCTGCTGAAGCCCCATGCCGGTTTAATTACAAATAACTTGCCGTCGATTACATGTGCACCCAGTGAGAGGATGGGGAGATTGAAAAAGTCCAATAGGTGACCTATGGCTGTTTCCTCGAAGGCCATTATCCGAGATATCCTACTATCCCTCGTCCAGGAGGTTGTACTCGGGCCGCTGGAACAGCTATCCTACAACGCGTAACCCCGACACCATGTTGAGCCTACAGCAACTACCGTGCGACCTACACTTACCATATCACGAAAAGGGAACTGAGAGGTTGACGATTAAATATTATATCCGAACACTACAACTGGGAAAATACGACATCGCTAGCAAGAAACGAACGTAATACGACGTCATTTCCTAGTCCTCCTTGTGTCTCCCGCCAGCTCCTAAGGACCTGTCAGCCGCATCCCTCATCCAAGACGACTCAAGCTGTCGTCCTCAATAAAAAGATCGGCGAACTTACCTTCGGGCTTATGTTGAGGTCCGTCCCGCGGACCCGGATCGCTGCGACGGGACCTTTGGACGCGCTCGGCGGTCCTGCCGCTGCGCGACTTGTCCTCGCCAGCTTTCGGCTGCAGACTCAGCCTGTTCTTACTCTTTTCATGCGAAGTAGGATGTCTCTGCGTCTCTAACGGGCGACTTGGACCTGCACGGGCCGATGGGCCGCACTTTCTGTCCATAGGTGGCGAGGCGATGGACTCGCGCCTTTGGGGCTCCCGCCGCTGGCTAACAGACGGCTTCCGGACTGCCCTTCTGTCGGTAAGATCCCGACGGTGATCAGTGCCCAAACTCGGGGCTGCAGCATTGCTCGCCGGGACAGTGAACACCGTCCCTGCTCCCTTGGGATACACCGGGCCGTTCCAAGGGCCGCCCGGCGTATCATAGCCCTGATTGTCCTCGGTGGCCTGGCACGCAGAGACCTCCGGCGTGCCCCAGGGCGTCACCGGCAGCCCCGCCGCCCGGAACTCGCCCGGCGCCTTGTTGTACGTGGCGGCAAACAGGTCCCAGAACGACTTCTTGACCACGTTCGGGACGTTCAGTGGGGTCAGCCTCTCCATGCCCTCGCCTCCGTCCTTCAGGCACTCCAGGATCCAGAACACCGTCTTGGCAAGCTCGATGCGCCGCCGGTGGGCGCCCGGTCCCGTGAAGTCGACTAGGTACGATTCGGCGACCTGATCGAGCAGGCACGGCAGCGACAGCACCCGCACCACCGGCACCGTGTTCTTGAGTAGCGAGGCCCGCCCGGAACCGGGGTCGTCCTCGGGGAGGGGCACGCTGACGATGCTCTGGCGCTCGAAGCCGTGCTCGAGGTACTTGATCTTGACCTGCCGGACGCTGCCGTCCGGCGTGCGCAGGCCCAGGTACCCGGGCCGCTCGCTGAACGTGAAGCCGCCGTTGGCCGCGGCCCACGACTTGAAGGTGTCCTTGGCGTGGGCAGGGCACAGGATGCTGATGTGGGTGGGCGGCCGCTTACCCTCGTAGCCCCACACGCAGAGCGCTGCCGTCCCGCAGACGGCGTAGGGGATGTGCGCGAAGGCCTTATCGACGGCGCGGAGGACGCTCGGGAGGATATCGGCGGTCAGGGGCTCGCTGGCACCCTCTTCGGCGGCTGTGAACTCGGCTAGGTCAAAGGAAGGCGGGCGGGGAGACTGGGACCGCCCGCGAGAGGCCTGTGACGGTTGGCGAGAGGCCTGCGATGGGTGCCTCTTGGGTGGAGACGGGGGAGGAGGGAGGGGTTTGGACTGGGGGGGCTCACTTGGGAATGGTCGCCGAGGTCTGCGCCGCGGCTCTCGATGGGTTGATTTGGCAGCTGGCTGGTCACTCGGGTGGTGAGTTGCCTGTAACTCTACCTCAGGGGCTGCGGGCGGGTTACCAGTTGAGTTGAAGTACCCGTTGGTATAGGCGGAGACCGGGGCGTAGTGCGTCCATCCGTGGGGATAAGGCGTTGTTGGTCGACCCTCAGGGAGGTCGAGGTCGTTTGTTGGAGTGATGCAGCAGCAGAGCCACGACACCAAGCACTCCATCTTGGAAGATTTCTTGCGTGATTGTTTCGCCGGACGCTTCTTAAGGGTTGCGAAAGAAACTCTATTCTTCCGAGGCATCTAAGGCTGAACTCCGGGGAAGGGCTTCGGTGAAGACGGACAAAGCGATAATGGACGGAATTTCTGCAGACAGCGAGGTTTTATGAGTACCCAAAGACAACTGTCTATGAACAGCTTCATCATCGTTCAAGGGAGAGGCTCGAACAATGCATTGTGTTGGGAACAAGATGGGCCAGACGGTGCTTTGCCGGTAACAAAGGGAGACGCTTCGACAGCATGGACAAAGAAACAATGCGCGGGGCGACTGAACCGCTCACCGATGGAAGCAGGAGAGGTAGCTGGCGCGAAATCAACTTTGTACACGACCGCGCCGTCTAATGCGTAGTCCGTCCATCCAACGCCGTCTAATCATACATGCCAAAGAACAGTTCCAACCGCATCGACTCCGCAGCCCGCTACTCCTCGATCTCCATCTCGTCCGCTGCGCCGTTCGTGCCGTTCGCGGCTTCCTTGTTAGGCATGGCGGCTTCCTTGTCGATCATTTGCCTCGACACCGCAACGATGTTGTCCTCGATCAGCTGCTGGCCAACGTCCTCCAAGTGCTTCTTGGGGTCGAGCTTGCCGACGTAGCGGGTCTTGAGCTGGTCCTTGGTGAGCTCGGTCTCCTCCTTGACGCGCTTCTCATAGCCATCAGCTAGGCCAACTAGCCTCTCCAGCCGCTCCTTGTTCCGCTCGCCCTCTAACCGGAAATCGTCCATCTGCAGCGCCTCAGTCCAGGGCTGCTTGTGCAGGTTCATGAGCATGTTCTCCTCCAGCGCCGTCTTGCGGTAGTTTATACCGATGGAGTAGTAGTGTCGGTTCAGGCCGTGGATAAGCGCCTGGATCGAGGGCTTGTTGAGGTGACCCAAGTTCGACGTGCTCTGTCGGGGCTCCTGGCCGAGCATGAGGGACTGGGGGTTGATGAGGCGGAATGCGTCGATCACGACCTTGCCCTTGACAGACTGAATAGGATCGACGACAACGGCGACAGCGCGGGGCGTCAGCTGCTCGAAGCTCTGTTGGGTGTTGATATCAACCGAAGACAACCAGCAGCCGAACCCAGGATGAGAGTGGTACCAGCCAACGACAGCCTCGGGCCTGGTTACATAAAAGTCAGCAACGCTGTTTAGAGTGTCCCAACATCCCGCCACAGCCACTCACCGTCCTGTTTGCCGCAGCATGTCCATCATCTTCATCTGGAACACCGGATCGACTGCCTCGACACTGACGCCCGTACCACTCTGGGGCATCGCAAACACATCGACAACCCGGACCGTGAAATCGTCCACAAACTCTCCCAGCATCAGACCCATGACTTCCATCGGTACTCCGGCGCGGCCATGCCGCAGCATTTTGAGAAGAGCGAGTGAGGAGATGTAGACAGTCTCGGAGTTATCGATCAGATTTGTGTTGTCCTGTTCCAGTGGTGCGTCAGTGCTATGTCCCAACAAAGTCGCAGTCCTCGCAGGTGGCTACGAACCGCTCCGGGTTGTGCGCCTCCCAGGCCGCCCAGGCCGCCCGCGCCCAACATCCGGCTGAGTCTGTCCATTTCGAGGAAGTCGTATGTGGTTTCTAGAGGAGTATAGCGGCTATAATGATTGTGAGTTGTTGTAGTAGAGGAGGTTAGAGGCGGAGGCTGGTTTTGCGCAGTCTGAGAATCGTGACAGCGAGGGAGCTTGGATGTTGACGCCAGCTCCAGCAGCCTAGCAGCAAAGCTGGTAGCTTCGAGATCACAGGGATGTGTCAGCTGAGTCACGTGCCCTCGCATTTCATGCAGCCTTGTGTGTCCGACCCACACAAAATCGCCACACTAACTTCCTAGCCAATCATATGTCTCATTCTGTAGCCGAAGCTAAGCCGACCACATACTAGCGTCAGCCTCGTCTTCGAGCGGCGGGAAGCTCTAATCTGCTTTCCAAGTGACGAGACCGCGGCGGAGGACTTTCTCTTCTCTTTCTCTCCCCCTCAGTCCCCCGGTTTTCTTTCTTCCCGGCTCGCGCTTCCTCTCCTGTGGAGCGCAAACGCCCTCTTTCTCCTTTACACAGAGTCTTGCTCTCGAGTAGAGCAATTGTCTTAGGCTTTGTCCTCGAAAACGTTCCTCTCCTGCGACCGCCGGCTCTTGTGCGCCGGAGCCAAAGAGCCACCATGACCGACCCTGCGGGCGTGGACCGCACCCGGCCGCTCTACACGAAGCTGAACACGGACAAGAAACGAGTCGCATACTTCTACGATTCGGACATTGGAAACTATGCCTACGTTACTGGCCATCCCATGAAGCCACACCGGATTCGGCTCGCCCACAGCCTAGTGATGAATTACAATGTCTACAAGTTTCTCGAGGTCTATGTAGGTCTCCCCTCGGTCGCATAGCCCCAGCTAGCCGCTTGCGTGTAGCTGCAGTCAGAAGGCTCAATATTCGTACCTCTACTAACGCTCATCTGTAGCGCGCGAAACCTGCCGTCTTCACCGAGATGACGCAGTTCCACACCGACGAGTACATCGAGTTCCTCCAGCGAGTCACCCCGGACAACATGGATGCCTACATGCGAGAGCAAGGAAAGTACAATGTCGGCGACGACTGTCCCGTGTTTGACGGACTGTTCGAGTTCTGCGGCATCAGTGCCGGTGGCAGTATGGAGGGCGCCGCCCGCCTCAACCGCCAGAAGTGCGACATCGCCATCAACTGGGCGGGCGGTCTGCATCACGCGAAGAAGAGCGAGGCTAGTGGTTTCTGCTACGTCAACGGTAAGTGTTGTCTCCTGCTACCTCAATGGCCGTATCTCTGACGTGGTCCACTCTGCAGATATTGTCCTGGCCATCATCGAGCTGTTGCGATTCAAGAAACGCGTCCTCTACGTAGACATCGACGTCCACCACGGCGATGGAGTCGAGGAAGCCTTCTACACGACCGACCGAGTTATGACCGTCTCCTTCCACAAGTACGGCGAGTACTTCCCCGGCACCGGCGAGCTTAGGGATATCGGTATCGGCTCCGGGAAGAACTACGCTGTCAACTTCCCGCTGCGCGACGGCATCACCGACGACTCATACAAGACCATCTTCCAGCCCGTCATCGAGGCCGTCATGAAGTATTTCCAGCCGGAGGCCGTCGTTCTACAGTGTGGTGGCGACAGTCTCTCCGGTGACCGACTGGGCTGCTTCAACCTGAGTATGCGGGGTCACGCTAACTGCGTTAACTTCGTGAGAAGTTTCAACATCCCTACTCTCGTCGTCGGTGGCGGTGGTTACACTATGCGCAACGTCGCGCGGACGTGGGCCTACGAGACTGGGCGCTTGGTTGGCGTCGAGATGGACCCGGTTCTTCCATACAACGAATACTACGACGTAAGCTGCTCGCATCTACCTGGCAACGGCTCTGCTGACATATTCGCAGTACTACAGTCCCGACTATGAGCTGAACGTCCGGCCCTCTAACATGGAGAACGCGAACAGCACCGAGTACCTGGAGAAGATCAAGATCGCCGTCATCGAGAATCTGAAGAAGACCGCACCGGTGCCGTCGGTTCAGATGCAGGACATCCCGCGCCAGAGCCTGGGTATGACTGATGAGGAAGAGGCCGAGCTCGACGACCTGGATGCGGATGAGAACAAGGACGTCCGGATGACGCAGCGGCAGTGGGAGAAGAGAGTCGCGCACGAGAACGAATTCGAGGACAGCGACGACGAGGACATGGCGACTGCGAACGGCGTACATCGCACGAATGGCAAGAGGTCGCGCATCACCGACTTCGAGAACCCGCACGCTCAGTATGACGTCGACAGTGGTGCGGCGACCCCGGTGAACGGCCGCAAGGCTGCATCGCCCAACCACGCGACTCCGCCGCCCGAGACAAATGGCGCTGAGGTCACTATGGAGGACGCAGATGCTGCCCCGGAGACTACAGCAGCGCCAGATGCGACTGCCCCAGAGGAAGCCGCGTCCACCAAGAATGGCGAGAAGATTGACGACGACGGTGACGTAGACATGACGGAAGCGGACGACACCGCCGCCGATACCCCGGTCAAGAAGGAGGAGGTTGAGCCTCCGGCAGCTACCTCACCTCCCGCTGCGCCAGCCGAGGAGCCCACGACGGCCGAGCCTGCTGCCGCCGAGGAGAAGCCCAAAGACGATGAGAAGCCGGCAGAGCCCGCTGCGGCGCCCGCCGCGCCAGAGCCCGAGAAGAGCACGATTGCTGAGACGGATGAGTCGGCGGACAAAATGGATGTGGAGGAGGAGGCGCCTAAAGTAGCCGAGGGCGAGCCCAGTGCGGACAACAAGGACAAGGACTCCTAGGTGGACCTCTCGGGAGTGTCCCAGCCGCTCTCGGTTCCCGCGGCACCCTCCGTGGAGGAGAAGGTTGGCCTCTGGCTGGACGCAGTCACACCGCCTGACGCGAGTGGATATTGAGCCAGACTGAGGCTATGTTGCGATGGTCTCGTCATCCTATCGTGGGCTCTCGTTGCGGACACTCGTAGACCCCCACCAATTATGTATAGTCGCTTCCCCTCTGAGTGTCTGACGGGGGCGCACTTCTGCCCCTAGGAGGCTGGATTCATTCATTGTTTTCCCGGCAGGGCCTGGCGTTGGATGGTTTACGTATGGGTAGGATGGCAGTGGACCGGAGTGAGTGGTTTGTGCTTTAGCTCTAGATACTGAATCTGGTCACCATTGCTTCGTCGTGGTCATTCTCTCTTGTCCAAGTCTAGGTGAATGTCAGTTCTCTAGCCGTATCAGCTGCACAGGCCTGTATCTTCCTGGCTCTGTGCTACGCGTCGCATGAGATGCTGCTGACAGGCAGCCCGACACCATCCATTAGAGACTAACTCCGTCCCTTCGAGCAGCCGCACTATTCCCTGCTGGGCTACCTTAGCTTACCGAGGCAATCTGTCCCCGACTCAACCGAAGATAGTCTAGCACATACAATAATAGTTTTGTCAAGACTGTCAACCAATCAGAGCTCGCCATTCAGATGGTCTCAGAAGAACGGGCTCTTGGCTCAGGTGGTAGAGCGCGCGCTTAGCAGCATCCATCCTCGGTTGGATCTATCCTCTCTTAGAATTGCGCGAGGTCCCGGGTTCGAGTCCTGGAGAGTCCATTTTTGCCAGTTCAACGTCTTGCTAAGATCAGGTGGAAGGGTTGCTACGCCTTTTTGCCCGAAGAGGTTGATCTTGAAGGTCTCTGGGGTGCCGATTCAGGGAGAATCTATGTTGGCTTGAAGATCTGAACGCTGTAGCAGGGCTACGGCAATAATAGAGCCTGTTCCTTTCTGAAGAGATCTCGAAATGGATTTCCTTCTTGCAACGGATCATGGGTGTCTCAGAAATGGTAAGTCAACCTCCCCGATCGAGTATTAAAGGCAGGACTACAACATTGGGCGGCGTCTAATGATAATCCAAATACACGGTATCCTTGATTTGATATTGTTAATGAATCTTCTCCGAGCCCTGCTGCTTTGCCTGAACGGAGGTTGAGCATGGCTTGAGCCATGGACACAGCTTAGGGATTATTCTTCGCAACCATAGCTGAGGAGGGTCAGCAAGGCAAGGGGTCAAAAATAATCTATTACCAGGTAATCCGCGGCGTCGGCTTCACGCATCGGTGGCGAGCGACGACCACCCACCAGATAGCAACAAAGATGGTAAGCCCTCCCCAGATCAGCACCGAGTAATTCATGCTCTGAGCGTCCGTCGGCAGCGCATACGGGAAGCAGTACACGACGAACCAGACAGGCATGTACAAGCTGGCCCAGGCAACGACGACCCAGCCGAACAGCCCTCTCATGTAGAACGCGCCGCGGGCGAAGCCGGGGTCCCGCCTCCGCACGACGTAGGGCAGCGTCGCCGCCATGTACGAGGCCGTTGACAGGAGGACGTAGGTGCCGACGAAGGCATTGAACGCCGTGCTGCTGCCGAGGTAGATGACGCCCAGCAGCATGACGAAGACGCCAGTCGTGAGCGTCGCCGCGAGGGGCACGCCGAATCCAGGGTGGATACGGCCCAGGGCGGCCGGGAACGGGGCGGCGCCGTCGCGGGCGAGCGTCCACAAGGTGCGGCCGCAGGTCACGAAGCAGCCGACGGTGCTGAGGAGGGTGGGCAGGAGAATGAGCACGAGCAGGCCGATGGCGCCCGCGGACCTGCGCGTAGCCTGCGCGTAGATCTCGCCGATGGGGAAGCCCGAGGCGAAGACCGCGTCGTAGTCGGTGATGGCGTAGAGGATGGCCACAAGGTAGGCAAAGCCGGTGACGAACCCGAGGAGGTACTGCATGCCGATGGCCCGTGGGACGTTTTTGGCGGGATCCGGGATCTCCTCAGCGAGGTGGCTGACGGCGTCGGCGGCTCCCATGGCGTATGAGGCGTTCAGCATCCCGGCGATGAAGACGAACCCGTCCGGGTAACCGATATCGGCCGACCAGTCCTTCCATACCGTCTTATTGGAGGCCGAACCAGGGCCGGTTCTGGTCTTAGCAGCGCAGACGGCGATAGTAGCGAGTGCACCCAAGATGATCAAGGCCATGCCTGCGACGTTGAGGTGAGGGACGATCGAGTTCCATAGGCACACTATACCGCAGGCGAGCCAGGTGATGATCAAGAAGCAGATAAACACATGCCTGTTAGGGTTACGAAGTCAGTGGCTAAACCATGGGCTCATGGAAGATATGACTCGGTCGGCATGAAACGGCTGAGGGATGACCCTACCAGGCATGAGGTTCGAAGTCCGGATGTTGGAATGCATACATTTGTACACACAGGTTACCAAAACGCCGAAACTCATTAGCACGGGAGCCTTGTACTGAGGGATGGTTGTTTCGAAGCCACTACTCACTTGCAATGAAGGACATGGAAGCTGCGGCCAATGTCCAAGCCAAGCAATTCCACCAACCGGCGAAGTAGCCCAGCATCCTGCCACGCTTTTCACCGGGTGTAACTGAGGCCCAGAGATAGACACCCGAAGATGAAGGCAGGGCCGAAGCAAGTTCAGAGAGAGTTGCTGCGATCGTAAAGTAGCACAGCGACGCGGCTATGAACTCGTACAGCACGCCAGGCGCCCCGCCGTTGTAAATGGACGTCAGGATAGAGCCGCCCAACGCGGGCCAGGTGTTGCCGACGACAAGTCCGATGCCAGCCAGAGAGATGAAGCTGAATTGTCTGCGCGGCGTCTCTGGGTTGTGGCGGCTCGGGTCGTCGGCAGTCATCACATCGCCATTGTCTAGAGTCTGGGAGCGTTGAAGCTCGTTTCCGCAGGGGTTATCGCGCGGGACCTTGGCCTTGTCGTTTGAATCTTTGACTTCACCTATGGATCCAGCCATGTTTCAGATTGTTTGTTTGCTCTAGCACCAGGTTCTCAAAGATACAAATTCAATCTGGTCGCCCGAGAAAACCTCCCTTTATGCCATTATGGTCGCGTCTACTGTAGAATTATATGTCCGACAGCAGTTACAAGTCCAACGGCCTAAAAGATAAGAGATATTGAGGCATTACCCCCTACCGAAGGGTCGGGAAAGACAAACAAGACTAGTTACACGGAATGATGGTCGCGCGTAACTGAAAGGGGAAAGTATAGCCTCTTGCAGTTGTTTTGGCTTTGTCACTATCACCACTCGTCTAGCTCGTAGTCTCCCGCGACACCCTGGCTTATCTATACTCAAAGGTCTTCCCAAAGTCAAATTTGGGGTCTGTAGAGGTGAGCAATCCACGAGGACTGATAACTCGAACCTCGAGTGTTCCCGTTTCTCCTATACCCATCCTCACTTATGCCGATGTCAAGGGCAAGACACGATCAGACCGTATGAAGTGCAGTTTTGTCTTTGATCGCCAGGAAGTTACGACTTACATCAGCTCAAAAAAGCATTCCCACCCCCTCACTCTAATGGCTCCTGTATACAAGGTTGCCATAATCCAGCTTCAAGCTAAGGTGACTATCTGACTTCGCTTGATCGGTGAACAAAACGACAGGACTGATGTGCCTTGTAGCCCCTTGCCGTGAAAGAGAATTTTACGAGGGCAGCCAACTTCATCCGCGATGCCTCTGCACAGGGGGCACACCTCGCCGTCCTCCCAGAGTACCACCTAACGTCATGGGAGCCGGGCCATCCGGACTTCGTCTCTGCGTGTGCAGAATCCGTCACCTACCTTCCGCGGTATCAGGCACTGGCAAGGGACCTCAACATTAACATTGTCCCCGGTACGATCTGCATAGCAGAGGAGACAAAAGGCTCCTCGCCGACAACAGCCAACCCAGAACCAAAGCTGAGGACATACAATACAGCACACTTCATCGCGGGCGGGACTGGTGAGATCATCAGTTCATACCAGAAGAGAAACCTCTGGCACCCCGAGCGTCCACACCTTACACCAGGCACCGCTCCACACACCGCATTTGACACGCCGCTGACCTTGGAAGCCGACGACGGGCCGCGGCCTCTCCGGGCGGGAATCCTTATTTGTTGGGATCTCGCGTTCCCGGAGCCGTTCCGGCAGCTCATAGCCGACAACGCGGATATGATCATCGTTCCGTCATTTTGGCGCCTCTCGGACATCGACTCGGGCGGGAGAGAGCTCAACCCGGACTCGGAGAGGCTGTTCCTTGAGAGTGTCACAGTAGCTCGGGCTTTCGAGAACACGTGCGCCGTCGTCTTCTGTAACGTAGGTGGATTCAGTCAGGTCGCGATGCCGATTCTCGGCGCACGGGGTAAGCTGATGCCGGAGGCCGAAGAGATGAGCGTCGTGGACATCGACTTTAGTATCCTGCGGCTCGCGGAGGACAACTATAAGATCCGGGAGGATATGGCGCGCAAAGGATGGCAGTATGCTGCATGATATGCTGAGTCCAGCTGAAGAAGGTGTAAACAGACCAAGAGACCATCTATGTTGCGCTAGATAAGCCGTGCCAGTTTCGTGATATGGAGTTCAGATTCACGTGGTGAGAAGATGTTCATTCATCACTTGGTTTTTCCCTGGGTCAGTAAGGTAGAAAGTCCCAAGTCTCGGTGTCCCCATCTTCTTCTCTGCATAGTGCGTCGCCGCTCCACAGTCTCTGAAGGAATTCTCTGGTAGCAACGACATTGCCCATGCCGAAGCAGCCCCATACCTTGTCCAGCAACCTCAGTATGCGCTCGCGGTCCTGAGGCGCCGTGGCAGCGCGTCCGGCTGTGAAGAGCGGAGGGAGCGTCGCCACGCCGGGGCACGGGAGGCTCTCAATTTCCATGTCGGAGATGCACGAGATTATACGGCGCACCGACACCTGAGTAGCCGGGTCAGGACCGCCGTACAGCGGTGAGGCTGGAGCCGCGTGGCGGTACAGTTGCAATAGCGCCATGTGGTGGTACGCCTCATCGAGGAGGTAGAAATCAGTCTGCGTAGACTCGGGGAGGACAAGGGTCGGCCGGAACGTAGAGTGGCTGCGGACGGCAAGCATGGTGCGAACCCGCTGGATGAGAAGATGCACCGGCATGTCGGCATCGACAGAACATGACGCTCTTTGGTTGCTTTCGGACTTATCTAGCCGATTTATCACATTAAAGATAGGCAGTAGGGCAGTCGAGAAGCCGGCGAGGTCGTCAATGTAATCGTTGCCAGGCAGAGAGCCGTCATCAAGCGGGACCTCGTCACCGATGAACCGGTAGCTCGCCATGCCGCAGCCCAGGGCGATGGCCTTCAGTGATAGGTAGATCCTCTTCATGAAGGCGATGGCGCTGCTCGGCTGCCGCAGAATTGATGTCCGCTGCGCATAAAGTTTGCTCAACAACGCCGACGCGCCTGAGAGGTGGAGGCGCCATGTGTCCCGCTTAGCCTCAGGCGACACAATCTCGCACATGCAAAGAACCAACGATGTGCCAAGGGCGGCCTCAGACTCGCCGCGGTCTGAGCAGGCGAGTGCGATGTTGAGCGACTGGATGGCGGTGGTACGCAGTTGGGTTATCTCATCGTAGCCCTGTGGCAGTCCAGCCGACTGGCGGTGGCAGGCCGAAACACAAAGCACGGCAGCCAAGAGGTGGGGGGACTGGAGAGAGATGGGGATGATCGCTGAGCAGATGTCTCGCCGGATCCCCTCGTGACAGGAGAGCGACCTAGACACGGCATGCTGAAAGTAATCGAGAAGTGGCCGGAACCGGGCAGGGACAATAGTCAGTTCCGGGCCAGAGCTGAAGCTCAGGAGGTCCAACGACGGAGGTATTCCTCCCTCACCTGCATCTGCCGCCGCGGTGTCTGCGTAGGAGGATGGAGAATCTATGATACTGCCTGAATAGCCACCAGCCACGGGCACAGAATCTTGTGCCATCGTGCTAGGCGACTTGGGCAATGCACTAGGACGGCCTGCCGGGCGCGCCCCGTAAACGAACTGAACTCCGCTCCTGGAGTCTTGGCGATATCAGTTTCAGTTGCGTGAGGTGAATTCCGTGGAGTGTCTACCCACCATATTCCGATACCATCCTAACGACCTGAGCATCTCGGCTTCCACAGGTGCCGAAGCGCGACTTCTTGAACGGCCGTCCGCCCCAGGAGAGCACGCGAACGTAGTTGCACGTGGCTCCTGCGCCCCTGCAGTACCCGCAAGCCGGTTTGACCTCATCGCAGCGACGATGGCGCCTGCGACACTCTGCGCAACCGCCCCGTGATCGGGGGGTCTTGGGGCCAGGGCCGGCAGGCTGAACCATTTGGATCCGCGAGATGACGTTGCACAACGCCCCCTCGGCTGAGGACGCGGGTGCTGGAAAAGATGAGGTATCCAGACAGAAAGGCTATTGCTTCCCGATCAAGCGTCGCTGGTGGGAGCATCGGGTGTCGTTTAATATCAGGGGACCTAGGAGGTCAAGTCTTGGAGCTGACTCGGCCGCCACGGTTGACTGCTGCTAGTGGTAGGCTATAGCTTCCCCTCCGGGCTTAGAGCCTTACTACGCTTAGCTTGCCTAGTGATTTCCAGTATCTCGGGTCGGGTTCTCTTATCTCTTGCCTATCTCTCTGGCCCGAGTCGGAGTCAAGGTGTAAGGCATATTGACTACTGTGAATGACTCGGTCATCCTTATCGACCCATATCTCCGACCCCGTATGAAAACGCTCTCTGGTTTGTCAATATCGCACTCCGTAGACCCCATTCGTGCCAGAGGATTGACCGTCGAATGAAACTGATATCACCGTGAAGCAGATCGACAAGAAGGTGCCGCTGCCCTTGCGAGAACAACGATGCACCGGTTGCGGAGTCCAGGACTCTCAAAGCGAGGAGTTCACTCTGTGGGTTTCGAGTGAAGATGGTCACCGTAACAACGCCCGAGACAAGAGGTTCATAGGAAGCCTAAACAGGAACTTGCTAGTCGGAGATAACTATTGGCGAGACTGGGCTACAACACACTTGAAGTGCCGTGGATGGTCATGCCATGGCCCTAACAACACTACATCTCCGGGCAAGGCTCGCCCGACGCCTCTCTTGCAGCTTTTTCCCAGGGCAAAGCCAGCACGCACGCCGTCTGCAATAGCAGCAACGCCCCGCTCCCGGTGATGATGCCCATCCACAAGCCCCCAAGGCCCCATCCCATGCGGAAGCACCACATCCACGCCGTGGTCAGCCCGACACCGTAGTAGGCTACGAAGTTGCACGCGCCTGACTGGTGGTTCCGGCGCGTGCCACGCAGGATACCTCCCGCACCGCCGTTAGACAGGTCTAGTACTTGGAAGCCGGCCATGAGCGGGAGAACGCGCGCTGTGGTTGCCACGACGCCATCGTCCGACGTGAACATGTAGCCGAAGCGCGAACGGAAGGCAAGAATAATTACGAACTCGACGATGCCGAGCACAAGGGCCAGGAGATATGGCGCGAATGCAGCGCGACGAGCGAGGAGCGGCTTGTTGGCACCCAGGAGCTGGCCGATGCGGTGGCTGGTGGCGACGCCGAGGCCCAGGGACATTGTCGTGAAGATCAGATCGGCTGACATGAGGATCTGGATGTGTGCACGGAGTTAGTACCAGTGACAAGAGGGAGGGAAATGCTTCCCGTACGCTCTGAGCACCGATCTCATCCGGGGAGAGACGAGCGGCCATGATGGCAAGAATCTCGAAGCTCCACCATTCCGTCGCGATGGTCAGAATCCCCGTCGTTGCTAAGCTCAAGTTGGACAGTAAGCCATCAAACAGATCTGCCCAAGTCGAGATCAATCTGATCGTCTTTTTCATCTTCTGTCTATAAGAGACGAGGGCAATGAGCAGAGTGACGGTTCCGAACTGATAGACGAAGAATGCGAGAGGGACACCATCGATGCCGAGAGTTGTGAATCTGACCAGCAGTACGGTCGACAACGAACCCAGGATAGCCGCCGCGAATGTGATCCAGCACACCGGGGAACTGTCGCCCTGAACCTGGCTGAACTTCTTGAGAGACTCAGCTACCATCTGGAAATAGCCAGCTGGGAGCATAAGGATCAAGAATCTGCCAACCCCTAAGGCGAAGTTCGAACTTTGGCCCAACGCGACGAATATTCGACCCGAGACCAGCCACAGGGGCGTTATAACAACTAGGAATAGTATGCTAAGGACAAACAGGCTCTGTTGCAGGTGACGGCCGAGGGTTGTCGGATCGGCCAGTGTCTTGACCGAGAGTAGGGACTGGCCGCATAGGGTATCGAGAGCGGTAGCACCGCCGATGGCCACCATGCTGCCTGTACACGTGGCGAACATAAAGCCGTACGAGGCCACATCCAGCTGAAGGGGCCCGAGGCCGCCGGCTGTCATGATGCTGAACGCCTGGACAATATTCTGAAGGGCAAACGAGGCAGATATGGGGACAGTCGCCCGTCCCAGGCGGAGGACCTCGGGGGTTGTTTTCAGTACTCGAGAATCGTCCGCTCCAGTGTGAGCTGGGCGGAGCAGCGGTGTCTGCTCGGAGATGTAGTGCTGAGGCATGGTGACGAGACTCGGCTTAGGTATCGCAGAGAAAACTACGAGAACACTGAAGTCGAAGCCGAGTGTAACAGTGGGAAAGGAGAAGTGTCCCCTGATTGAATATACCTCTGTATTTCAACCACTGTCTCCGAGTCTGTAAGCTACAAGGCTGCTTTAAGACCGCCCTCTCTATCCTAGGGTTTATATCTGTGGTAGATAAGCTGTTGGGGGCTGGACTGAAACGACTGACCTAATCTCCGGTCTATAGATCCAGACGCTAAAAGGCCCATCTTGCTTGATGTCCCAAAGGGGAAAGAAGAGCCTACCCACGCCTTGGATATGGCGCGGAGGTACCTTGAAGCTATGTGCTCCGTAGTCGAGACGATAATCCTTCAAACGCTAAGATCAAGGCGGAGCTCAAGGATGTCACGAAATCAAGGCCGGAGAGGAAAATTCATGAATCGCCGTGGATAACGAGTACGACAATAGATATATAAAACCTGGCTTTATCCTCAAGATGGGAACGAGTGAGAATCGCTATCATCACATAACAACTTAGGCGTGTCAAAGTTCTCGTTCACTTGCCACCAGCCAACATGCTTTTCTCCATCCCCGTCCTCTCCGTTCTTTTCCTTGTCCGCGCTTCTGCCGCGCCGAGGTCATCCTGGCCTTCGCCAGTCCAGCAGGGGCAGGAGCAGCAGCGATTGTTTCGACCTGCGGAGAACGTTGAGGATTTTGACCTGGAGCCGACAGCCTCGTATGCTTTCTCCGGCATCACCACGTTTGCTCAGTTGCCAGCACAGGAGTGCTTGGCTCAGGACGGGCTTGTTGACGATATCCTCCTTGTTGGCTTCCCTTTCGACACGGCTACATCCTACAGGACAGGTACGCGATTTGGACCAAACGCGATCCGCCAAGGATCCAGAGCCGTCTCTCTAGCGTACGTGTTGCACGCCCTACCGATTGTCCCACGGCCGCTAGGCCATGTCGAATCATCCGCCTGGGGGCTCGTTTGCTCATGTTGTAGCTGTTACTGAAACCTCTCGTGCACTGATTAGCGGCCACTACAACTATCGACAGCAAATCAATCCATTCAAGCAGAACGTCTCCATAGTCGACTGCGGAGACTTCCCTATCTCACCCTTTGATAATGCACTGGCCTTCGCGCAGATGGAAGAGTGGTATTCCAGGCTTCTCCATCGCAATGTCAAGAATAGCAAGAGTGGAATCACCTCCAAGATTGTGAGCCAGCTACTCACTTGTCTCTCTCGTTTCCACTGCAACAACATTCAGCTGATGCCAGAGCACGGGGCAGACCGGAAAGAAGCACCCCCAGATTGTCGCCCTCGGAGGAGACCACAGCATCTCGCTCCCGATCCTGCGTGCTCTGCACACGGTACACGGCCCCATGTCAGCCATTCACATCGACGCCCATATCGACACGTGGTCTCCCAAGGTCTTCGCCGGTGCCCGCGCCCCGAGCAAGCAGGCTGAGGTGGCCGACGGCACCCCGTACTACTGGGCCGGCATGGAGGGCCTGCTGACCAAGACCTCGGTGCACGCCGGCATCCGCAGCAGCCTCGACTCGGCCGCCGATCTCGCGCTCGACTCGGAGCTCGGCTTCACCATCATCCCCGCCGCCGCCATGCTGCAGGAGGGCGGCGTCCACGCCGTCATCGAGGGCATCCGCGCCGTCGTGCCTCGCGACGCGCCCGTCTACGTCAGCCTCGACGTCGACTCGCTGGACCCGGCATTCGCGCCGGGGACAGCGGGGCCGGCCGCTGGTGGGTGGACGCCACGCGAAGTCATACAGATTGTCATTGAGGCCCTGGACGGTCTGCAGATTGTGGGTGTAGATGTCGTCGAGGTACTGCCGGGCATGGATTCCTCTGAGATTACCGGCATCGTGGCTGCTGAGTTGACTTTTGAGGTGAGTAGCTACCTTGCAGCGTGCCTTATTCGGGAAGAGAGAGCTCTACACTTCCCGGGAACTCGTGCTAACTTCCCCCGCAGCTTGTAACTAGACTTGTCAAGAACCGCCTGTCGCAGAAGTTGTAATTAACACTTGCCTTTCCGTGGAACTACAACGGCGTCCACAACAGGTGCAAATCGTAGCGCTTGAAGGCGTACGAAATTTCGGAAACACACCTCTTAACGCAAGGAAAGAATGCAACTTAGTTGAGACCGAAAGAGAAAATCAAAAATCCTGGAGGGCTAAAAGTCAAAAATCTTGTATAATAACTACCTACACGTTGTGAAAGGGGCCGGAGCCGTAGGCACAGATTGTAGCAATGGTAATGACAGCGCGGCGTCACACGAAGACCTTGTGCCTAATAAGTGGAAGCGGAAGTGCTAAACTACACATAGTTTAGTGATTTGGCTTTTTCTCGAGGACTGTGTAAAGCATCTACTCATCATCAATGATCGCCGTAATAACAGCTGCGTTTTATGAGTACTTAATAATATAAAGCGTCGAACTTTACCCCATCCTTCATTCTCTCCCTTTCGTGTCCCATCACTGCAAATATTCTATCTCCTAAATTTCACATGACACACCTCATAACCGCTGCGCCTTCCTGGCTCTGTGTTATGGCGTTTCCAGCCCTGAGCCATCGCTGTTAAAGTCATTCCCCCTAGTAAACTCCCTCCCGTCGTCCATTGTTTGTTTCCATCAACCCACTGTAACTAAAGTATTTGCACACGTCAAAGCAGAATTTGATACGATACAAAGTAAATCTTGACTACAAAGTTGAGAAACACTACGGGAAAGCAAACTTCTATCGGCATCTAATGCGATAACACACGACGCCTAGTAATGAAGTTACTAAGGTATTTTGAAAACTTTCCTGAACCCGTCCTGGACCCGAATAACGCCTGAGTAAGCGGAAGCAAACTGATCAAGCAACTGGGGTGTCTGAGGGCAAGTGTTGGGAGACGCAGCGTGTCCCGCAACGCAGTTTCCTGACCGCCTCGCGTCTTTCGCTCATGCAGGAAAATGTGGGATAATATGTCCTAACCGCCAGCTGCGACCGAAGGACTCGGCATTACTCTAGAGATGAGTTCCTTGCACATGGAGCTGGATCATGATATTGGCTCTCGTTCAGATACTTGATGCCGTAGCTTTAATTAGTGATAGGAGCCTGGTAATCAATAGCCAAGTTCGGGCACGACTCCTTGATTCTGCTGTTGGCACATTTCAAATCAATGGAACGGCGTTTTGTCTGTAAATGGCCATGCTGCATGTAGCAGCCTGACACCCGGATATGCAAATGCACCTTCATCACAGTGCTCGATACCTGTCCCGGCTCCTGCCGTCCGGGGCCCTGGCCGCTCTTGCAGGTGGCCCTTGACCTTGACCCTGCTTCCCGCATTCCCCTCCCACTCGTCCAGATGCCGGTGCGTACAATCGGCACACGCGCTCACCTTGACTCCAGACGGACAGCGATCAGGGGTGATTCGGCGTTGCCATTGACCGTCGGAAGATGATTGCTCCCGGCCCTATTCCCGAGCCGTTTCGGTCCGGCTTCCCAGACCCTCGGGTCGCACTATCTGTTGCCGCTTTGTAGTCCACCTGAAGCCATACGTGCAGAGAGTTGACTATCCAGCTGAGCAGACACTATTTTCACAAGACTACCTCTGTTCTCGCCCATCCAAATACCGTAACTCTCACAGTTCCCAACCACAGCGGCACCACAAACATCTATAAATCTCCGGTGGAATTTCCTAGGCATCCACGGCAAGTCCGGAAGCCTGTGTGCTCTGCAATTGCTATTCTCTGTTATCGGCGTGCGCCCCGCGCTCCGCCCGATCGTGTTCGCAAGCTAATGCAAGAGCGGATTTGGTGCTTAATAGGGCAGATCCCACATTCCTTGTACGCCCTGTATCTTCTTCATATGGATCTAGCGGGCGGATCCCTGGCTTGCAAGGGCTTCGGAGCTAGGTCATGCTGATGATATCCCACACTCACCGATACTCCCACAGCCTGAGGAAACCATGCATATACTGTAGTGCTCCGATGCCATGGTCCAATCGGATGGGGTGTAAGTAGCCCAATTGCAGCCTGCAGGATGAATCCGCTCTGGGAGAGACCGGGACCTGCCCACAGACTCAGCAGGGCCCCCTCGAGGCAAGGGAGCTTCTGGGACCATTCAAGCATATTTAGCACTCAGGTCGGACGTCATTGGTTTCCAGCAGCTCGGTCAGACTCGCGCCGTGCCTCCCACGCGCTTAAGCCGTGTCTCATGTGAGAACATAGGGTACCAACAGCGATTCCTGCCTGGGGGGGTTGGTTGAAAGTGATTGAAGGTGGCGATCCGGGGGGGCCAAACAGCAGTTTGGGGATTGGGACCACCACCTCGGCGACCATTCCGTGATGCTGGGACAACTTTGGTGTGCAGATGCCCATTAACAGGCCAATTATACCCTCCATCCTCGCGGTACCCGCATTCCTTCAGCTCTTCTTTGGTTCTCTCCAAGCCTCCGTTCCAGTCCTGCAAGCTGCATACACTACTGCATGCCGAACTATCCACACGGTACCTACGTGTCACCACTTAATTGATAGCTGGGACGAGGCAGACGCGTAAATGGCCTACGGCGTCATATCACCCCTCAACCATGAGCACGCTCGCAGACGGCTAAGCTTCTCGTAGCATGTTTCCGATGAGCTCATGAAAATCAGACGACGCCGGGCTCATACCACAGAGAGGAGGCCGAAGCTTCCGTTGTATTTCTTTTGGCGAAACCAGGCGGCCCATCATCCATAGCCATACTGGACCGACTGCATGGTTAGGCGTTAATACGAGCGGATATCTACGTCTAGAAACAGGGTGTCCCAAAGATAGCACCAGAGGGGCTGTCATAGGTCAATGAGCTGGCTGAAAAAGGCGCCGTCGTGTGGCGGTTCTCTCTAGGAGCGTGAGCATGAGACACTCGGTCTGAGACATACAGAAAACGGGCGAGCAGATTACGTACATGAGAGACAAAACGCCACAGGGGATCCTTCTTCCTCAACGGTAGAACGGCCATGATCGCCTTTCTGGAAGGACAAGGTATCCCGCTCGTTTGATACCAACCCTGCATATGCACGCTTGTCCATCCTACAGCTGTCACCCGTGCACTGCAAGTTTTGCAGAATAGACCTAGAAATCAGCAACTGTCGAAGGCAGGTTTGTACCTCGGCACCCAGGGAGGCCTTTTCCTGCTTTAGCTGGGCCTGGAGACTGGTAGCTGTCCGCTAAGTGGTTGCCAGCCACAACGGTGCAGAGCGAGAGCCCACCCTCCCACACGCTTTCGCCGCCGTTGCTGTATCACCAATCTGGCCCGATCGACTGCTCAGTAACCCACCCAGGCTCAGACCGGCCTCGCACCACTGCATCCTACGCAACAGACTAAGGGTCCTAGGCTGTCATCTGGATGCCCCGGAGCCTCGATGGGCGTCGATAACATGCATTGGCACACCCTCTCCGGCAACGGCGACCCTTTCTGCATTCCGAGAACTGCTCCACCCATGACAGCATGCAGAGAGCGACCAGCAGGCCGTGAGGGGACCATCGCCGTGATCGAATCATGGTCCCCACTGACACGCTCACCTTCAGGATCTTCGTCCTGTTGGTCAGGCTTGACCGCCTATGCAAGCCCCCACGTGCATGGCTTGGGGGATACCTGGAACGATCAAGACGTGGATTCTTTCCCATGCATAGTAGCACTTTGTAGACTGACTCTGTACAGGTCAAGGTGTGATCACCGTTGACCGTCGGACACTATTGGTCGCTCTTCTATCTTCACAGCCTCCGGAGTCTCCATCCCCTATCGGAGGATATCTGGCTCCGCGCTTGTGACCTCCCGAGACGGTGTGCAAGAGTATATGAGGTTTGGAGCGAGTCTCAAAGGTGAACACCTCGGGAATCATCGGGCTCTACCCTCTCCATGGCATATCCTGGGGATCCAACATCGAACATGGGTGACTTCCTGCCACTCCAAGAAGTCCCCACGGAGCCCCTGAGCGGGGAAGTGGACACTGCCGGCACTTCCCAGACAGAGTCGCCGGCCAACTCTATCCAAAGTGTCGATGAATCTACCGAAAATAAGACGGGCACGGCTGTAGAACCCAGCACTCAGTCTGAGCTCTCTGGCCAGGGCCCAGCTACACTCGATGCTGGACAGCAGACGGTGGACCAGATTTGCGCAGGGGTCTCCGTAACAGAGGCCCCATCAGCATACATGGCGGATGCTGCTCCAGAAACTATGGAGGAGAGTCACTCACAGACTGAATATGAAGTCAAACCAGAACCATTGGATTTCAACGAGTCCAAGCTTGCCCACAAAGGGTCTGCTTCCTCGGAAGAATCGTCAGGCGACCCGGGGAAACTCGATTCGGATAAAGCACCTACTGTGGACGAGTGTCCTCCGTCAGCGGAACCTCCCATTGATGACACGCCTTCTTCACCATCGGGATCCAGGAGCAGCCGTGGCCCGAGTGACATCTCCTCGCCAGGTGAAGATAGGTCGCCAGGCGGTACAACAACGCCCACCTCAGACCCCTTCGACCCTGAGGAAAACTCGGCGCAGAACGACTTCCCTGTTCATCAAGGTCGTGCCGAGTCCTCGGCCGGGCCGTTCAACATCGGTGACTCCCCCAGACCTCTGCCTGAGCCCATTGCCATCTGCGGCATTGCACTCCGCCTCCCCGGCGGTGTCAGGACCCCCGAGGCGTTCTGGGACGTCCTCTACAACGGCAAGGACCTTCGAGGCCCCATCCCGGCGGACCGGTTTAACATCGACGGCTTCGACGACAGTCTCGGGAGCAAGAGCGCAGTCAAGACGCGCTATGGGTACTTCTTGGACGAGGACCTCGGCACGCTTGACACGTCCTTCTTCAGCATGAGCAAGCAGGAGGTGGAGAAGACGGACCCGCAGCAGCGGCAGATGCTCGAGGTCGCGCGGGAGTGCCTCGAGAGCGCAGGGGAGACTGAATACCGCGGCAAGTTGGTCGGGTGCTACGTCGGCACGTTCGGTGAGGACTGGCTGCAGATGCAGTCGAAAGAGAACCAATTCACGGGAGGGTACAATTTCAGCGGTGACCTGATGATTGCTAATAGGTTGTCATATGAGTATGACTTTAAGGGTCCTAGGTGAGTCAGTTGTAATGCACACTTCAAGCACAGATGCCTAACGACTCGCAGCATGGTCATCAAGACAGGCTGCTCCGCCTCGCTCGTGGGCCTCCACGAGGCTTGCCGTGCTCTGCAGAGTGGCGATTGCACTTCGGCTCTTGTTGGAGGCACATCCCTGTTGATGGGACCGACCATCTTCCAGGTCATGACCTCCGAGGGTATCCTGTCGCCGGAGGGATCGTGCAAGACGTTTGACGCTGCCGCCAACGGATTTGCACGGGCGGAGGGCATCAACGCGGTCTATCTCAAGCCACTAAAGGACGCCATTCGCGACGGTAATCCCGTTCGGGCGGTGATCCGGAACACCGGCACCAACAGCGACGGGAAGAGCCAGGGGCTCTTGACCCCGAGCTCTGCAGCCCAAGAGGCCCTAATGAGAAAAGTGTACGAGGATGCCAAGATCGACCCGTCACAGACGGCATTTATCGAGGTGAGTACAGCCGCTACGAACAATTATGCAGGCAACTGACAAGAATAGTGCCACGGGACGGGGACGCCGACAGGTGATCCCCTGGAGACGCATGCTGTGGCCAATCTTTTCGGGGAGAAAGGAATTTACATTGGCTCAGTGAGTGCAGAACACAACAAGCCCAGGGACTTGGCTAATTGTGTTAGTCAAAACCCAATGCCGGGCACTCTGAAGGAGCGTCCGGTTTGACTGGCCTCATCAAGGCAGTGCTGTCGATCGAGAACAAGACCATCCCACCCAACATCAAGTTCTCTCAGCCGAATCCCAAGAGTAAGTCTGCCCTGGCGTATCGCTTTGTGAACCTGTAAGTGACAATGAGCAGTTCGGTTCAAGGAGGGCAAGATGACAGTCCCTATTGAGCCGACGCCGTGGCCGGCAGACCGCGCCGAGCGTGTCAGCGTGAACTCGTTCGGCATCGGCGGAACAAACGCCCATGTAAGTTACTAATATACGTTGAGCCGAGATGTTACTCACTCTGTGTCCTGCAGGTCATCGTAGAGTCTCTTGAAAGCTTTCGGGGAGGAGTAGCAGTCCCTGAGATGCCCAGTCTGATATCACAACCGCAACTCCTTGTGTTCTCTGCGAACTCCCAGGACGCGGTTAGGCAACACGCAGAAAACCACTTGGAATATCTTGTGCAGCACCCGGACCGCTTAACAGAGATGTCATATACCCTGTCACAGCGAAGGGAGCACCTCCAGCAGCGCATGTTTGCCATTGCAGTCGAGGGCAAGACGCCAGAGCTATTGCCTCCAGTCAAAGCGCCTCAGCAAAGGATATCACTGGCCATGGTATTCACTGGCCAAGGAGCGCAATGGCCGCAAATGGGCAGGGAGCTGCTTGACTCCGACTTGCATTTCAGGAGTGATATCATCACCCTAGATGCGATCCTAAGCAACGCGAAGATCCCCCCAGCATGGAACATTCAAGGTAAGTTTTGTCGCGCCTAAAGATGGGGTTGATGGCTGACACAGCGCAGAGGAGCTCCTACGGTCGAAGGAAGAAAGCCAGGTGTATCGAGCTGAGCTCTCGCAGCCTCTTTGTACCGCTGTCCAGATCGGTCTCGTCAATGCCTTCAGAAGACGCGGCATCGTCCCCGACGCAGTTGTGGGACACTCCAGCGGTGAGATAGCGGCGGCATATTCCTCTGGCGCACTATCCATGCGAGGCGCGATCCTTGTGTCGTACTACCGTGGGCTTGTAACCAAGCAGCAGCAGTTGAAAGGCGGAATGGCTGCTATAGGCCTCGGCGCAAACGCGGTGGCTCGTTTCCTCGTAGACGGCGTCGTCGTCGCCGCGGAAAATAGCCCAAATTCGACGACCATCTCAGGAGATCTAGAGAAGGTGGACGAAGTTGTCGAGGCAGTCAAGCGCGAGAAGCCGGACGTGCTCGCGCGGAAGCTGCAGGTCGACATGGCGTATCACTCGCACCACATGACGGCCATTGGGGAGCAATATCTAGACCTCATCAAGGGAGAGATAAACGGCGGCGGGAACAATCGCCAACATCCTCAGATACCGATGTTTTCCACTGTCACGACCGAACTTGTGGAGGAGCCTCTGGAGCCGGAATATTGGATACGCAATCTGACGTCTCCTGTCAAGTTCTGTCCTGCAGTCACGACACTGCTAAAGGCGCTTCCGCAGGTAGCGTTCCTGGAGATAGGCCCGCACTCGCAGATGGCGGGACCCCTCCGCCAGATCTGCGCCGAAACCCTCGTGCCGTGCACATACACCCCCAGCATGATCAGGGGCAAGGACTGCGCAGAGACCCTGCTCAGCGCCTTTGGTCAGTTGTGGCAGCAAGGCGTCGGAATCGACTTTGCAGCCCTAACACCCAAGGGCAAAGTACTTCCCGATCTTCCTGCCTACCCCTGGGACCACTCCGCCAAGTACTGGTGGGAGGGCCGCATTTCCAAGGACTGGCGATTCCGACCATACGGGCACCACGCGCTGCTTGGCCAACGTATCCCCGAGAGCAGCGCGTTTGAGCCCTCCTGGAGGGTCGTGCTGGACCTCGAGGACGAGCCGTGGCTGTATGGCCACAAAGTGCGCGACGACATCGTCTTCCCCTTCGCCGGCTACGTGGCGATGGCGGGCGAGGCTGTCCGGCAGGTCTCCGGCGTCGAGACGGGATACAGCGTCCGGCACGTCGTTGCCTCCACGGCGCTCGTGCTTGGCGAGAACAAGCCCGTCGAGGTCCTCACGACGCTGCGCCGGCGGAAGCTGACCGATAGCGCGGACTCCGAATACTGGGACTTCGCGATCTCGTCGTACTCAGGCTCTGCGTGGATTAAGCACTGCGAAGGAAGTGTGAAGCCAGCGGCCCAGCGGCCGGCTGAACTACGAGCCTTTCCACGACTCCCTCGCAAGGTCTCCGCTAAGAAGATGTACAGCTCCTTTGCTCGCGTCGGGCTCGTATACGGCCCGGACTTCCAGGGCATCACGTCGCTTGAGGCGTCCACTACTGAAGCGCGTGCCGTCGCGCAGATCACAGGAGCGATCGCGCGTCCGTTCCTATTCCACCCCGGAACGATGGACTCCTGCTTCCAGCTGTTCATTGCTGCGCAGATCAAGGGCATCGGGCGGGATTTCAAGCAGCTCGTGGTGCCGACGCTGATTGAGGAGATTGACGTCTTCGCTGGCGCCGAGAACATGACCGCTGAAGCGTGGAGCGTCGACGACGGCAAAGACGTTGGCATTGACTGCGTCGCAAACGGTCAGCTGGCGATGTGCCTGCGTGGCGCCAGGCTGACGCCCCTGGAGGATGATAATGTGGCCAGCAATGATGACAAGCACGCCGCTGCGAGACTCGCGTGGTATCCCGACTTTGACTTCATGGACGTCCGGTCACTCTTCGATCCCCCGCAGATCTCAAACCAGGTCAAGCAGACCCTTGAGGAAATTGTCCTTCTATGCATCCTCGACTCCGCCGAGCGTGTGGATGGGCTCGCAATAGGTCAACCACACTACGCCGTCTTCCGCGACTGGCTCTTCCGCGAGAAGCAGCGGGCGATTGACGGAATCTACCCAGCGATCGTCGAGGACGCCGCTAAGTACGTGAGGCTCTCGCGCGACGAGCGCACAGCGGCGATCCGTGAGCGGACAGCCAGCATTGTGGGAGACAGCCCCCTCTCGAGCTTGATTCAGGGCACAACTCGCATCTGGGAGAACGTGGAGGATCTTCTTACAGGCAAACAAGACGCGCTGGAGGTCCTTCTCAAAGACAACGTACTAGCTGAGATCTACAACACCGTCAGCTTCGGCTTCTCGCGCTTCGTGAAGGCGCTCGCCACCTCCAAGCCGACGCTGCGGATCCTCGAGGTTGGCGCCGGCACGGGCGGCACAACCGAGATGATCCTCCGGGGCCTCGTCGGGGGCGCGGGCGCCAATCCGCCCTACGCGCTGTACACATACACCGACATCTCGGCGGGCTTCTTCCCGCAGGCCACCGAGCGCTTCGCATACGCGCCCAACATGGAGTACAAGGTCCTGGACGTGTCGCGGAGCGCGCTCGAGCAGGGCTTCGACGCCGGGAGCTACGACCTGATCCTGGCGCCCAACGTCATCCACGCCACGCCCAACCTCCAAGAGACGCTCGGCAACCTGCGACCCCTGCTGCGCGCCGGCGGCCACTTGGTCCTGACGGAGGTCTGCGCGGTGGCCCGCGCGCCGGGGTTCGTGTTCGGAAACTTCTCGGGCTGGTGGATGGGCGAGGCGGACGGCCGCAAGTGGGAGCCATACGTGTCGGTGGACCGGTGGGACCAGGAGCTCAGGGGTGCGGGCTTCACGGGCGTGGACACCGCGGTGCTCGACGGCGAAGACCCGTACCAGCTCTGTGCCGCGATCGTGTCCCAGCCCGCCGTGAAGAAAGCTAAACTTGCCGTCTCGGCCGTCACTGTGCTGTGCGAGAAGCCAGACGAGGGCGTGACGCAGACCTTGATCTCGGAGTTGCGAGGGAGGGATATCGACGTCTCCATCACTCGATTTGGCGAAGTTGCTCGCTCCGATCTCCCGATCTTGTGTACGTTTGACCTCGAAGGCCACTTCCTCGGTGATATCACTAAGGAGAGGTTCGAGGCCTTCCAAATGCTTTGCAGAGAGCACAAGGGCCAGGAGCTGCTCTGGCTGATGCCGCCAACGCAGGTCAAGCCGACGGATCCACGCTGGGGCCAGACTCTTGGCGTGCTGAGAGCAGTGCAGGCGGAACTTGGTATTCCGTTATACAGCCTCGAGATCTCGGCTGACAAGCCTCATTACGCAGACCTAGTCATGAAGGTGCTACAGAAGATTTGTGATTCCGAAGATGTTGAGGAGCTGCGGCCAGATCGCGAGTTTGCCATAGACGGCGGAGTTGTGAAGATACCGCGATACGAGCCGTTCAGGCTCGAAGATGAGGTATGCATCAAGAGCCAGACTGGTTCTGGGTCGGTCAAGACACTAGAGATTGGCAAGCCTGGGCTGCTGGAGACCTTGAGATGGGTCGAGACAAGCCATAAAACCCTCGGCGCCGATGAGGTCGAGATCGAGTCCAAGGCTGTCGGTCTCAACTTCAGGGTATGTTCTTCCCCTGAAAGACAGAAAAAGTGAGCTGACCAGATCAGGATATAATGGTTGCCATGGGCGTGCTGTCTTTCAGCGGATCCAACAGCCGCCCTCTCGGCCTCGAAGTGTCCGGCATCGTCAGACGAGTAGGGGAGAACGTCCGCCACGTCCTGCCTGGAGACCGCGTCGCCGCCATGGCTCTGGACGGCTGCTTCTCCACGCATGCCGTGGTCAATGGCGTTCTGTGTGTGAAGATTCCTGACAGCTTGTCGTTCGATGAAGCGGCGACGATGCCTTCAGTCTACACCACTTCGCTGCTGGCCCTTTTTCATGTTGGCCAGCTAGAACGCGGCCAGGTAAGATTCCCCCTACCTGACTATAAATGACATCTCTGACAGTAGAAGTCGGTATTGATCCACTCTGCCTGTGGAGGTATTGGGCACGCCGCTGTCGAGCTCTGTAAAATAATCGGCGCGGAGGTAAGACTTCCGACACGGAGCTAGTGACCATCATCCTAATCTCACATTTACCAGGTGTATATAACGGTTGGCAGCGAGCAAAAGGTCAAGTATGCTTTGGAGCACTATGGCCTCCCTCGTGACCGCATCTTCAACTCGCGAGATGACTCCTTCGTTGCGGACGTGATGCGTGAGACCGGCGGCGCAGGGGTCGACCTCGTGCTAAACTCGCTGTCGGGGAAGCTCTTGCATGCCTCCTGGAAGTGCGTCGCCGAGTTTGGCAAGATGGTTGAGCTGGGGAAGCGTGATCTCGTTGGCTTCGGCCAGCTCGACCTGGAGCCTTTCCTCCTCAACCGGTCGTATTGCTGTGTCGATCTGGCGCACATGATGCAGAAGAGACCTTCCGCGGCGGGCAAGCTACTGGAGGAGACGATCCAATTATATCAGGAGGACAAAATCCAGCCAATACGCAGCATGACCGCCTTCGAGGCCTCGGATGTCGAGTCTTCCTTTCGTCATCTGCAGAAGGGGGACCATATCGGAAAGGCCGTAGTAAGGATCCCGGATGATGTCTCAACGATTCCGAGTATTTCTTCCTCAAGCCCGACCCGTTTCAGGGAAGACGCCTCTTACGTCCTGACCGGTGGCCTGGGTGGCCTCGGTAAGTCAATCGCCCTCTGGATGGTCGAGCGTGGAGCACGCAGCCTGGTCTTCCTCTCCCGCAGCGCAGGCAAGAACGAAGCCGACCAAGACTTCTTCGCCGAGCTGGAGAGCATGGGCTGCGCCATCACCGCCGTCCCCGGCAAGGCCGACGTGATGGAGGACGTCGAAAAGGCCGTCCGCTCAGCGCCCAACCCCATCCGTGGCGTGTTCCACCTTGCCATGGTGCTCCGCGACGGCCAGTTTGCCGACCTCCCCTTCGACGACTGGACCGCGGCGGTGTCCCCCAAGGTCAACGGCGCGTGGAACCTGCACGACGCGCTGGCGGGCGCCGACCTCGACTTCTTCGTGGCGACGAGCTCCATCGTGACCTGCTGCGACCAGGTCGGCCAGGGCAACTACACGGCCGCCAACTGCTTCCTCGAGGCCTTCTGCCAGCACCGGCGCGCCCTCGGGCAGCCGGCGGCCGTGCTCAACATCTGCCCCGTCGAGGACGTGGGCTTCGTGGCCGAGAACCCCGCCGCGAAGAAGAAGCTGCGGGTGCAGGGGCTGTACTTCCTCACCGAGAGCGAGACGCTCGATTACTTCGAGCTGGCGCTGCTGAACCAGCAGCCGGAGGCCCGGCAGGAGGAGGTGACTTCGCCGTTGGCGCCGGTTGTGGCTGCGGGCAACATCGTCATGGGCCTGCGCTCCGAGGTGCACCCGTCGGACCCCAAGTGCCAGACCAGTTGGCGCCGGGACAGGCGCATGGGCACGTATCACAACGTGCGGGACGCAACTGCCTCGGAGACTAGCAGTTCGCCGAGCGCCTTGAAGACGTTCCTGGCCCGGGCGGCCGAAGAGCCCGAGGTGCTAAGCCGGGATGACAGCGTCGAGTACCTGGCGCTCGAGATCGGACGCAAGATCTTTGCCTTCATGATGAAGGACGAGGCGGACGTCGATCTTGGCCTGACGCTGGCGCAGATAGGGATGGATTCGCTGATGGCGATCGAGCTGAGGAGGTGGTGGAAGCAGACGTTTGGGCTGGAGATCAGCACGCTTGAGATCATGGGCAGCGGGACGCTGAGGGCTTTAGGGAAGCTGGCCGCGGAGGGAGTTATGAAGAAGCTGAGTGATTAATGTGCGAGCTGTTAAGAATGCTAAGGGTAAGTGAGCTAGGTAGGTCTCGTGGCGGGTTGGATATGGGGATTGTCTTCCTTTGAGGAGGCATTGCGTTTCTTTATCTTCAGATTCACCTTAATGCTTAATCATGTTCTTTGACTTGAATGATACATGGCATCTGTCTCACTGCGAAGAAAAGTGCCAACCCAGTGTCTCGAAAGTGTGAGGCAGAGGCCATGCTGCCAGTCAGATCGTCTTATTCGGATGAAGGCGTCGCTGAAGTGTTGGAAGCGGCCCCTCGCCTGAGCACCCGAAATCGGCGAACTCCGAAGCATCCCCACTCGACACGGTCGATCATCACCATCTCACATCAATACATTGTACAGCAGCCAAAATGGCATCATCGTCGGGCTACAAGCGCCCCGGGTGCCCGGTGACCACCCAGACATGGACAGTCGACGTGGCCGGCAGGGAGATCAACCTGCCCATTGTCGCCATCAAGCCCGACTTTGGTATCTCACTGATGATGATCATCGACCTCGGCGTCGCGTTCGGTGAGCACTGCGGTCGGGCGCTCGCGGATAACCTCCGGCCCCTGAAGCCCGACATCGTCGTCGGTGCCGCCACCCTCGGCATCCCCGTCGCCATCGAGGTCAGCCGCGGCCTCGGCATAGACCGCTACGTCATCCTGCAGAAGTCGAACAAGATCCACCTCACCGATGCCCTGGTCCAGCCCATCACCTCTATCACGTCCAAGGGGGAGCAGAGGCTGCTGCTCGACCGCGATGCGGTGCCGCTGCTGGGGGGGAGGCGGGTCGTGGTTGTTGACGACGTGGTTGCGTCCGGATCTAGCTTGAAGGGGGCAATGGATCTGGTCAGGCGAGCTGGAGGCGACGTGGTAGGCGTGGGAGTCATCTTGACGGAGGCGAGGGAGTGGGGAGCTACGCTCGGGGAGGACGTGAAGCTGGTACACGGCCTGGCTCACATACCTCAGTTCAAGCTAGATGATTCGGTGTGGAAGCCTATCGAAACTACATTTTAGAGTCTTCCTTTGATCTACGATAGAGTGTTATGCGGACGGCATCATCATGTTAATCTGATCTCGTCAAGCGTAGTCTTCCCGACGATATAGACCCGCCGTACTCTTCTTATGCTCACGTATTGTACACTGTCCAGGCAAAGACGCAAGGCCGTCTTAGGTCATTCTCATGTTGGAGAGCCTGCCTCCATCACCACTCGCGGTTGACATCGTGCCTCGGCTGCTGTGCCGGCGAGGGAGCCGGCCTTCCCCTTCATCCAGGTCTTCCCTGAGCTCCACCTCCACCTAAGGCCGCGAGATCGCGCTCATGGAGTCGGACACCAGGTCGCGGCGTGTGTTCGGATGGTACCCGGTTCGGGAGGCCACTCCGCGTCATGGCCGTAGAGGCTCCCTTTTGCTCAAGGGTTGCTCGCCGCATGGCTCCCCGCTTCCACCTCGCTTCTTTCGCCCGCCTCGCCCACGTCGCTTGCATCGCCACCCGCAAGCCACCCCTGCAACCTCACTGCCCTGCGCAACGCACAGTGCGTGACGTCCCAGTCGCCAAGGCCTATCTGCAAGGTGGCCACCATAAGCATGCTCTTGCTGTGGAACGCCTGGTCCATGCCGTGAGCGGCCGGCACCACCGCGACGAGCACCCACATCAGCACGCCGAGCAGCCCGCGCCACGTCTCAAGGGGCACGCACTGCACGTTCTGCAGCAGTTCCACGACGTCCTGCCGCGAGCAGGCCCGGCTGAAGGGCTGGCGGGAGCGGATGGCGTGGCAGGTGATCAGGGCGGCCATCTCGACGGACCGGTGAAGTGGACCTTGTGCCCGCCTAGGTCCGCCACGACTGGGATGGGCAGGACCGCCGGCCGACACGCGGTTGTACACCCAGTCTGACATGGAGAGCAGCTTCTGGAGCTCCCACGGCGGTGAATCCACAGGCAGATCGAGGACCCTGTCCACCAGAAACTGGACGTCGTCGAGGATGGACGCTGTCGTTTCCTGCAGGCCCAAGGGACGCGCAAACTTGGTGAAGGTCGCCGGTGACGGGACCAGAGGGGTGTTATAGGCGAGCGGTGACGGCTGAAGCGGCGATGTGCTCCTAGGGAGGTGGACATCCGCCCTCTCCTCGAGGAGTGGCGGTAGCTCTAGGGTTATGGAGGCGATGAAGTCGGAACTGTGACGACATGAGCGGCTAGACGTGTCGAGAGCAAAAGGAGGCTCACATGGCTGCCAGTTTGGCTAGCAGGCCGTCCATGCCGAGGCACTGGAGCCCGCCGCGCAGACGGATCATCTCGCGCAGCCCCTCGAAGTGTATCCGCAGATGCTGCGTCTCGTCGTGGCAGATGTCCGTGCTGACAAAGGTGATGACCCCAGAGATGGCCTCGTCGCTCGGCCGCGTGGACTGCTCGGCGAGCATCTTGTTCAGCATCTGTATCGCCCTGCCCTTGGTCGACATCATAGTCTGCGTGTCCATCTGCCTGGTGCGGTTAAGCAGGCAGGCGCCCGTGTACGTGGCGATCCGAGCGAGCAGAGGACTCTGAGCACAGAAGGGGATGAAGTCGGTCTGGTATTGGTTCGACTCCTGGATCGCCAGCACGGTGGTCTGGTACGAGTGAGCCTGCACATCTAAGATGAGTTAGCCTGGAGACGGCAAGATGCCTCTCGAGATGTCTGACAGAAGGTCAACAGATCGCCGTCTGTGTCCCGTGTAAACGGCGTACTGAGAACCGCGACCCGGTCAAGGGAAGCCGCTGGTCCGAGTTTCTCCAAAGACTTGGCATTGGAGAGGTCTGCAGGCGCCTCAAAGCCTGCGGTAACGCCACCGGCTTCACGTCCTGAACCGGATGCAGCCGATGCGAGAATGAGACTCGTCTCTGCGGACAGAACAGATCTTGCAGCATCCCTGGCATTGCTGGAGCTGTCAGTTCCCCTCCACCGGATGTCATTCTGGATACAACTTGCGCGCTATTGTCATGATATTCGCAAGCCGGCTGGGGAAAGCGTCTCGCACATTGTCCGCAGGGCTGCCTTTGATCACACTGTTCCCCTGTCAACAACGCATGCCGGCCTACATCCCCCCGAGGAACCGCGCACCTTCTGCTTCCTCCGCCTGCATTCTTCGCAGGACAATTTCTTGCGTTCACGCCGGGGCCGTGATGCTGACCGCGGCCCTTGCTTCTCCAACATAGCGGCGGACCCCGCAGTAGCTCCGGCTCGAGCGAGGAGGTGTTAGCCGATCAGTAGAAGGGTTCTGTGATATGAGGTGCCCATCTTCCGTCTCTCTCGTCATGAGGGATTCGCAAGCCCCGGCGAGGAGTCGTAGCCTGCTTCCGAGGACGCCACGAAATTGAGGCTGTGGCATCTCAGCTGTGAGACTATGGCCGCGGCGACGTGAGGGGCTGGGCCCGATCTGACAGATAGAAACGACGCCGCAGGCCCCCAAGCACACGTGAGAAGCCTTCGGAGTCTCCTTGGCAATCGACACGAGAACAGAACGTAATTGGTTCACCAGCACGCCTTTGTTGGGGTCCAATTCAGATTAGGGGATTAGAATTCACCCCAACCACCAACAGCTCCCATCGCCTCTCCTCCTCCAACCCTCAAGCTCAGAATCAACCCGTCGCACATAGTCCTTAGCTTAAACTCAATCGAATCGTGGCATCTGTCCACTTATCCTCCTGGAGTAGGCGAAAAGGCTATGATCAATGCTGCTCTTCCTACACGGTGACTCTCCGGCTCCCTTCACGACAATGCCTCGAGTATGATGGCCTTTGGTGTCATGTTTCCAGCCATGACGTCGATCCCCTACGTCTAAGTCGACATCCGGTGGACAGAGCTACAAGGGGATCGTTTAAGATAGCCTAAAAAACGAGGAAGGCTCCCAGGTCCCTCCCCGAGCGTAAATGTAGGCTCCGTATTGGTCTGCTGAATTTCCGGAGTCTGTCCCTTTTGAGCGGATCGAACACCCTATTCATGATATGCATTCATCGAGCCGCCTGCCCTAAGCTGCCTGGAGACCGTTCCCTTCTTGATAGCGAGACCGAGCACGACACACAGCCAGACAGCAGATATGGCGGAGGTGAACACAAGCACATCAAGTATACCAGGGTCAGCGCGATATATACATCGCAGTCTATGAAATCGAGCTTGCTCCCACCTCTCTACACAAGTCTTAAAAGCCAGTAATTCGAACGCCGCACCAGGAAATAAGCAAGCCTGCCTCCCCTCCCTTAAAATCAGAAGCTGCCCTACGAGCTCGCCTGCTTAAACTCCTCGATCACACTCCGCGGCTCCACGTACTTCCCCAGCGGCTCGTACTTGATATCGTCGTACCCAAACGCCTTCGGGCCACCAATCTCCAGGCCCGCCGGCGTCTCCGTCCAGCGCGGCGAGCACGTAATTCCCAGCACCGTGACCCGGTAGCCGTACTTGAACTCGGGCACACCCAGCGCGCGTCCGGATCCGTCGTCCAGCACGGCGATGAGGTCCGGGACCGAGGCCAGGATGCGAGTCGTGCCGTCTTCGGCGGTGTGCTCCGCGAAGATGTTCTCGTTCTTGAACGGGATCTTCAGCGTCCCGCCCGAGACCAACGGCGCCACCCTCTCGCCCGGATCCTCGTCCTCCTCGTCGCCGTCGCCGCAGCCAGACGACGCGATGTGCACGGTGCCGTACGAGTGGCCCTTGAACAGCCGCCGCTCCACCGCCACGATCTTGCCCCTGAACAGCACCTTGGCCGCCTCGGGCCCGCCGGCCTCCTCGATGATCGCCGCCGCCACGCCCGGCAGGTTGTGCGCGGCCTCGCAGCGCGCGATGCTCCGCCCGATGCGCCAGGCCAGCGAGGTGGTGTTGAGCACGCCGTACCTGCGCACGTACTCGGTCCTGGTCGGGCGGGCCGCCATGCCGACGCGGCTGCCCATCTCGGCGCACGAGGCCCGCAGCGCGCGGTCGACGATCTCGTCGTCGGGGGCGCGGGTCATGACGATGCTCTTGCCGTCGCCCGAGTCGATGGCGCACGGCACCAGCTCGCCGGGGACGTGCACGGCCAGCGTGGTCTGCCAGTAGGTCGGGTAGGCGCGGCCCATCCAGTCGGCGTCGACGACGGGGGCGTCGAAGAAGCGCGACGACCCCACCAGCAGCGGCTCCATGCCGTTGGCGCCGCCCACCTCCAGGCCCATGACCGCGTCGAAGGACTTGTGGCCTAGGTACTCCATCAGCACCTCGAAGGCCTGCACCGTCTCGATGGACTGCAGCCGCTCGACCGACACGGCCGGCGAGCCCATGTGCCCGCCCCAGTAGATAAGCGCGTCGTCGGCGAGCGCGGACTGGTCGATGACGCGGATGCGGTGGCCCGCGCGCACGATGTCGCGCATCTGGATGAGGCTGGGCGCCGGGCTCCCGCCGCCTGCGCAACCGAGCACGTAGCACCCGTCCGCGAGCCAGCCCAGGTCCGTCTCGCTCAGGATCCATTCCCAGACGCCCTTGGCGTTCTGCTCTATGCGCGGCCTGTAGGCTGACGGGTCCACCTTCTCGACGTCGATTGTCTGCACGGCCAGGTTCTTGTGCTGCTCCACGCTGTCGTCTGCCTCCTCGACCTCCTCCCCGGCCTCCTCCTCTGCCGGCACGGCCCGGAAGTCGATATCCCCCACAGCCTTGACAATGGTTCGGATCTGGTTCGTGACGTACTGCAGAGGCATGCTCTCGACCTCGGCGATGGTGATGCTGCTCTCCAGGGCGCCCACAGCGAGCGCCCGCTTGACCGCCAGATCCTTGGCGTACTGGATCGCCTGCGCCTCGGTCTGGTGGGTCGTGTTCTGCACGATGTCCACGGTTCCGCACACCCGGGAGATGGCCGCTCCCACCGCGTTGGCAACATCGTGGAACGGCGGGCGGATCACCTTCGAGGCGCCCTCGATATCGTCCGGCGCTAGCACCGCACCGCCTCCAACGAGCAGAACGGGCATCGGGTCGGGGGACGTCTTGATCACGTCGATCGCACCGTCTAGCAGCACCTTAATCCGGCGGCCGGCTTCCTCGACGTCGTGTGCCTCAAGGCTCGATATCTTCGACTCGTCACCCATCTTAGCTCTTCCCAGAGCCACAGCTATGTCAGATGCGGTGCAGGTCGAACCGCCGAAGACAAGCGCCGCCTCGGTGAGCAGGTTGCCTACAGATTCAGGGCCCACCCGGATCCGCCCGTCGACCTTGTGGACGACAGAGCCTCCGCCCAGGCCGATCGAGTGGAGGTGCGGCATCGAGTAGTTGACCCTCACCCCGGCGACCGTCACGTATGCCGAAGCCTGCCGCGGGAGCCCGCCGGGGAGGATGACGCCCACATCGGACGTCGTGCCGCCGATATCCACCACGATCGCGGACGACCTCGCCTCGTCCAGCCCGGCCAGATACGCCGCCCCGCGCATGGAGTTGGTGGCGCCGGACGAGAAGGTCCGGATGGGGATCCTGGCGGCGGACCGCGAGTCGAGGATGGTGCCGTCGTTCTGCGTGATGAACAGCGGGCACGCCAGCTCGAGGCGCCTCATGGCGCGGCGGAAGCGGCCGACCGTCTTGCGCGCGTAGGCCAGGATCGCCGCGTTGAGGATGCTGGCGTTCTCGCGCTCCATGAAGCCGATGTTGGCCACCTCGTGCGAGCACACGACGTCGACGCCCGGCAGCTCGCGCAGCACGATGTCCCGCACGCGGCTCTCCTGCTGGAACGCCTCGTCGATCGGCGAGAAGACCCCCGCCACCACCACGGCGGTCAGCCCCTGCTCGCGGATCTTGGCGCACTCGGCCACCACCTGCTCCTCGCGGACCGGCGCCTCCTGGCTGCCGTCGATGTGCAGCCCGCCGTCCACCACGGCGCAGTGGCCCTTCAGGATCGCCGCGAGGTCCGCCGGGAACTCTGCGAAGGGCGGCACCTCGCGCAGGAAGGACCGCGACAGTCGCAGCACCGCCACACGCCGAAGCCGGCGGGCGTCGCGCTCCACCACGGCGTTGATGAAGTGCGTGGTGCCGACGGTGACGCTGGCGATGCGCTCAGCGGGGATGGACGCCGCCTCGATCACGGCGCGCACCGACGCTTCAATGCCGGAGGTGGCATCGGGCGTCGTGGGCGTCTTGCGGAAGGCCAGCACGCCACGTGAGGCGTCTCCGGCCGCGGCCAGCGACATGTCGATGGCGACGGCATCGGTGTTGGTGCCGCCGACATCGACGCCGATGCGGATGCTCTTCTCAACTTTTGTTATCGCCATGTATAATCCCACAGAGGTCAATGCCTTCAATTCCCTCAATACCGTCTCTCACGAGCGATTTACTGCTCCCGCCGAGACTCAGCCGTGATATATAGATATCTATGCCAAGCGGCGCCGTTAGCTTACCTATCAACAAGCGGAGCCATGGCGCGATCGGCCAACTCGCAGTGAAGGCCGATGCCCGGAAGCCTTCGGTCTCCTCCGGCGAGCCGTCCGATAGCACGCCATCCGGAGTAGCTCTGTTCGATAGACTCAACTAGTTCCCATCTAACGTTATTAATAATCTGGCGATCCAGGCAGGCATTGAGCAAGAAAGGGAGGACAAGGCAGACAGAAGGATGCACTGAAAAAAGACAAAAAGAAACAGAAGCGAGGTAATGAGTGTGAAGATCACGCGGGAACGAGATCAGAGGGGTCAAAAGCGTCTGGCAAAAAGTCGGCAAAAAAAGCTGGGCTTGGTGAGGATCGAACTCACGACCTTTGGATATCAGTGCCTACAGGCCCTGTCATAAGGAATGGATATGAGACCAACGCGCTACCTATTGCGCCACAAACCCCGAAGCTGACGAAACGGCAGACTATTTTGTCCTAAGAGGACTAGCCGTGCCGGAAGCTCCACTCTTTAACTCATCTCCATTCTGTAGGTACTTTCTCACAACAGACAGACGATCTTGTTAATATTGCCATCCGCACCTCTATCTAAGACCTTCAGGTGTCTTGAAGTCCTACAAAAGACACTACGGAAGATTCATCGGTCGGTGCACCAGCAGCATCACGCCGTCTTGCAGTGAGTGAAAAAGCTCACCGGCGAGGTTTTAATTCATCGAAAGCATTCACAGCGCAGCCAGCAACCGGGTGCCCAGCCCCGGTCGCAACATCACCAATTTTGTCCCCCAAAATCAGCCATCCATACCCGTCATAATCGTCGTGAAAGCCCGGAATCCCAACAGACACCTCCAAAGGACAGAGTTTGATGACGGCTCCAGTATATCTCCGAAATGCAATGAACATCATGTCATCGTGAAACCGCCATAATCGCGTCCTCCCCGGCAAGCCACTCAATCCCGCTCCGGGTTCAGCGTCGCCGTCAGCACCTCCGCCAGCGCCTCCAGCCTGTCCAGCTGCCCCTCCGCCAGCACCCCGCGCCCCCCGCCGCCCTCCCCGGGGCGCGGCTCCCACCCCTCCTGCTCCCAGACCGCCTCCAGCCCCGCCGTCAGGTCCCGCACCGCCTCGACGTCCAGCCGCGCGAACTCGGCGTGCGTCAGCCCCCCGCCGCAGAGGTCGTGCTCGATCCAGTCGGACGCGTGGTTCGACAGCGCCAGCGCCAGCGAGGACAGCACCCCCCGGTACGACCGCGCCACGTCCGCCGCCAGCGCGACCAGGGGGCCGCCGCCGGGCGGGAGGCGCGACGCGGCCTCGGTGAGCTGCTCGATGGTGCGCTGGACCTCGTCCTTGAGGCGGTAGAGCTCCCGGCGCAGGCGCCACATGTCGGGCGGGGGCCCGCTCGGGTGCGAGGGCCGGCGGTGGGCCGGGGTGCGGATCGGGATCGGGGCGGTCGCGGTGGGGACGGGCGGGGACGCGGGCCGGGGAGGCGGGGCCGCGAAGCTCATGTGGGCGGCCTGGAACTCGTTGAAGTCGCTGTGCGAGGCCGGTAGTTAGCATCTCTCAGTAGATTTCGGGGGTCACGGGGCTGCCTTACACTCTCATGATGGGCAGGAAGTCGTCCATCTGCTTCCGGAAGGCGTCCAGAGCCGCGCAGTACTCCTCCACGCGCGACGGGTCCTGCATCTCCGCCTGCAGGCCGAGCAGCTTGACCCTCACGCCCGACATCCAGCCGTGCAGGTTGGGGTCCAGCGGTATGTCCCGCGCGGCGACGCTCCACAGCCGCGCATACCTCGAGACGATCGGGGTGAGCTCCTGCACCTGCCTGGAGAGCGGGCTGCACACGTCGGCGACGCGGTGGGAGCGGCCTCCCAGTGCCAGGGGGTCCCTCTCGGACTGCGCGGTCTCGGCCAGGATGCCCGCGAGGGAGTTGAGCACCTTGAGGTAGAATGCAGGGTCGGTGTTCGTGTGCGTGTCCACCAGCTCGTCGACGGCGTCGGACTCGTACTCGTAGTCGGCGATATTGAAGGGGTCTGGAGGTCCGTCCAGTGCCGTGTCTGCGGGGCCGTCGCGGGGTTCGGGACCGAAGGGGTGCTGGTCCGGCACAATAGACGGGAGAGCCGTAGCTGGGGGGGCTGTGACGGCCGTCTGGACCTCGGCCGAGCGTCGAGCAGTAG
Organism: Pleurostoma richardsiae; assembly: GCA_030052745.1. NCBI lineage: Eukaryota > Fungi > Ascomycota > Sordariomycetes > Calosphaeriales > Pleurostomataceae > Pleurostoma > Pleurostoma richardsiae. The sequence goes on from JANBVO010000048.1 coordinate 74,066, forward strand.
ATACAGGAGGGCTGGCGGTGCGAGACTCCCGTCGCGGTGAGCTGTCTGCTGCTACGTCGGCGTCGAAGTGGACCGACTCGTCCACAGCCTCGTCTTCTCCATCGGACGTCGGCGCGGATATGACGGAGTAGGAGTCGTCTGAGAGATGCTCCCAGTCGTCGGAGATGCCGTTCCTCGCCGCCATTGCCCTGTGATTGATGGCAGAGACTTGTCTCAGTTGCAGCGGTGATGATTGACGTCGCCGTCCGCACGCAAGCTCGGCAGTGTTACGAGGAGGTTGACTGTCAGCTTGGAGGGGTAACTAGGTAGGCAGGCAGCTATCCTGCAGCTCCCAGAGATCGACGGATAGCTTTGCCAGCTGCCTGCCTGCGTGGCTTTGGCCCCCACGCCAGCAAGCCGAAAAGGCTGGAGGGGCATTTTCCCTCCATCGAGGCCGCCCTTGTCCTGTGCGACATCGTCTCCCATCGGCCTAGCACCTTCCTGGGCCGCGCAATGCACAGCTGCAGCCTGGCACTGTACCCAATCGACTCCTGCTCCGCAGTTGCCCAGCCATAATGGCAGCTCTTGCTTGGTAGTCCTTTGTAAACAACTAGCCGAAGACTACTAACGTTGCTCCTCGCTGACGGTGTGCGATTTGATTCCTGTTCCAATTGGCAGTATGGACGGAAGACTACGGAGTCGAGAAGATTTGGCGACTGCAGCGTCTCGCGAAGCCCAAATCGGGACACTGGCGAACTTGAAGATGATCCAACCCCAACTACATGCAGGTCGCTGTTTTGCTCCATACTGAATGAAGACTGCTGAGTGACTGAGTGGTGACTGGCAAGGTGCTCAGGGAAGGTGTTGCACCTGAGGTCCTCGGCATGGCCGGATCCGGGCCGAAGGCCACGACCACGGGAGCCGGGCCCGGTCCCCCGGCCATGCACCGCAATCCCGGGAGGCGAGTTGGAACGGGAAGATCATGCCGGTGCTGGATCCACTCTATGCGGCTAAATTTTCCGCAATCTGTGAAGGCTCAAAAGGTCCGAACGCAAATCCTGGGATCCCAGGGAGCACAATACGAAGCTGACGTCCGGAGTACCTCCGTGCAGCAACACTGCCGGTGGGCCGATCACGACAGAGCGACATTCTGATCGACGGCGAGTCGTATGCACAGGGCACTCCTTGGCCCCGAAGACTGCTAACGCTCGCAAGGCATCAACGTTACGCCGCAAGGGAGTCAGGTGAGGTCCGTGACACGGTTTCCCGCCGTTGGTGCTGACGGCGAGATCGTGGCTTCACATGGGCATATGCTGTACCACAGCGGGCTTGTCCCCAGCATATGCCATCAGAATGGGGTTCTGCGATCCCCATCGTCGTGCGACCCAGATCTGCTGCTCGTCACGACGTGGACTTCTCCATGCATGTGCTTGCTGGGCTCCCTGTCGGCTGCTGGTGCTCTGCGTGAGATGGGCCGGATCTGAAGCGGGTGATCGCTCGCTACCGGAGCTGGGAGCTGCAACATCATGCGCCCCTCGCTTTCCACTGGTTTGCCTGACCCAACGGCGGCGCCTCAAAACGTGAGGCGTCTGACGTCGCCATGGATACGTTTCCGAGATCCGAGCCCGCCGGTGGAGCTGACGCCCAGCACAGCCTAGCTAATACGACCTCTCCAGCCATGCAATTCTATTTCAAGTCAGGGGGTTCGTATAGCACCCCCGCCTACGACACATGAGGCCTAGAGCGAGACCTTAGAGCCGATCCCCCCGTAGAACCAAGACATGCTAGCGTGCGAAGGACCCTTAAAATGACAACGGTCTTCCCGGCGTGACGGCGCCTTTTCTCCTCTCCTATTACGTAGCAGTAAAGGCTGGGAAAACAACTGCCTGGCTGGGTTGACGATCTCTGTCTCTCCCTCTTCCTCTCTTTTTTCCTATTAGTATCTCGCCTTCGTTTTCTTCTTGTGTATACTTGCGTTCTTTCCGGGGCGCGCAATACGTGCCTTCTTTTCCTTAGCCACCTTCGCTGTAATACTCTGTTCCAACGTTTAGCATGTTAGCGCCAGCATTTGTCTTTGCCGGATTGGCCGGCTTGGTGTTCGGCAAGATGGAATATGTGGTGAGTCCCGCTGCCCTCCGCCTGTTTATCCATGCTGACGTAGGGGACAGGGAGTAGCGATCGCCGGCGCGGACTTTGGGTGCGATATAGACGTGAGCCGTGACTCCCGAAGATGCCGGCGAGGCGGGGACTGACGGCAACAGGGGAGCTGTGCGCTCGACACCATGCAGCTGCCGCTCACCTCGTTAGGCGGTGGCGACGGAGCCGGCCAGATGAAGCACTTTGTGGAGGACGACAAGATGAACATGTTCCGCATACGTAAGACGCCCGCCAGCAAAGGTTGACACCATCGCTGACGGCAAGGCAGCGGTCCCGTGGCAGTTCCTCGTCAGCGAGCCCGGCGCCACGATCGACAGCGGAAACTTCAGCAAGTACGACCAGATAGTCCAGGCGTGCCTCTCGACAGGGGCTTACTGCATGATCGACGTGCACAACTTCGCGCGGTATGACGGGGGAATCATCGGACAGGGCGGACCGACCGACGACCAGTTCGCCGACCTGTGGTCGCAGCTGGCGACGCACTACGCGGACGAGGAGACGGTCGTGTTCGAGGTGGTGAACGAGCCGCACGACCTCGACATCAACCTGTGGGCGCAGACGTGCCAGGCAGTCATCAACGCGATAAGGAAGGCGGGCGCCAAGACGCAGATGATCCTGCTGCCGGGGACGAACTTCGCCAGCGCGGGGACGGTGGCAACGGATGGGAGCGGCGACGCGCTGCTGGCGCTTACCAACCCCGACGGCAGCACGGACAACCTGCTCCTCGACATCCACAAGTACCTCGACATCAACAACTCCGGCACGCACGAGGAGTGCACGACGAACAACACCGAGGCGTTCAGGACGGTGGCCGCGTACCTGCGGAAGGCCGGGCGCAAGGGGATAGTCAGCGAGACGGGGGCGTCGAGCGACGCGACGGTAGGGAGCCCGCAGCATAGCCATGACGTGTGGTCGCTGACTAGAAGCAGTGCATGGTCGACTTCTGCGCGCAGAACGAGGTCATCTTCGACAACTCAGACGTCCTCGTCGGGTTCGTCGCGTGGGGCGCGGGCAGCTTCAAGACCGACTACGTGCTGAGCCTGACCCCATCGACCAGCAACGGCGAGTACGTGGACAACGACGTCATGAAGCAGTGCATACTCGCACCCTGGAACGACTCCAAGGATGCAGTGTCTTCGAGCTCGACGGCGGTGTCTGCCACCTCGAGCACTCGCACGGCGTCGTCGTCGTCGTCGACGTCGACGTCCACGGCAAGCTCCACCGCTGCCACGGCCGCGCTCGTCACCGGGTCGAGCGCGGTGGACGCGTCTGCAGCAGGGGCGAGCAACTCCAGCAGCTCGTCTGACAGCTCGTCGTCTGCTGGGAAAGTCTTGGCAGGTGCACGGACAAGGACAGAACTGTTGGGGACGGTGGTGGTGTGCGCCGTGCTTGCCGGTCGTTTCCTGTAACTCTTAGATACCCCCGGAATGAACCAAGGTCACGATAAACTATACACAGCAGCGGCGGGGCATCACTGCTGCCTTTCGGTCTGATCGCCCTGGGCCTCAGGCGGAAACTTTGCCCGTTGCACCCGCCCGTGATGATCAGATGTCCCCATATCTTGGCTAGGAATCGAGGCAGGTTAGTTGGTCAGTCCTAGTCTTGAGCGCAATGGAGTCACAGCCGGGGAGCCGACATGAGGCCCAGATGCGTTGCCTGTGCAGGATCGAGCAGTCCCGATGTCTACGTCGGAAGGTTCGTGATAGAAAGCTTCCTTCCCTCCGTCGAACTTTCCTTCGTTTGCCTCCAGCGACTGCCCGGGTGAGGCGCGTGCTTCCTCTGACGAACTTTTCCATAAGTATGACGGAAGTCCTCTCCCCCCTCTCCCTCTCCCTCTCTCTCTCTCTCCCTCTCTCTTCCTCCCCATCTCTCTCTCACACATGGTCTTCTTCCATTCCTCCACCCCATCCCATCACAGCTCTAGAATCATTCACGAATAGCTCGAGCATTGGAGTCGTTCTTGGAGTTGTTCTTAGCTTCATACCTTTAGGTATGCTTCACCGACTTTCGAAGGCACTGCACCTCCCGCGTCTCCATCTACTAACCCCGGTGTCTGTGGCCACAGATTATCGCTTGTCCCACTGCATCGATGTCTGCTGAAGCTGTCACACCCGATCCGGCTCCTGAAGCTGTCACCTCCGGTCCGGCTCCTGAAGCTGTCACCCCCGGTCCGGCTCTTGTCGTGATTGACGAGATCGGAGACCTGACCGTGGTCGTCGGGCCCGAGAAGAAGCGGTTCTTAGTCTGCTCACGAGCGCTGGCTCGCTTCTCGCTGCCCTTGAGAGCAAAGCTCTATGAAGAACACGAAGGGTCCTTCAAACCGCTAAAGGTTTCAGACTGGACGCTCGATCTTCCCGACGACGACGCAGAGGCCTTCACCGTTCTGCTCAACTTGGTCCACCACAAAACTAAATCCGTCCCCAGGACCATCACCATCGATCTCCTGTACAAGATCTGCATCCTATCCAACAAGTACCTCATGACGGCCGCTTTGCACCCATACCCAAAAGAATGGATCGCTGGCATCTTTCCTGATCACGACTCTCCCCCCAATCCAAAGCATCTGTGGATCCTGTAGGAGTTGGGAGACACCGATAAATTTCCGGCCGTGCTTGTCAGCCTCGTTCTCAACTTAGGGACCGATACATCGGGAAATCAGTTGCTGCTAGATGAAGGAGAGGGCCCCAGAGATATCTCAGAGGATCAGTGCATTTCGATTCTCGAGCTCGCAGGTGAGTATTGCCTGCCGAATCATACACATGTAATATTGGAGCTGACTCTGTGATAGGCACCTTGAAGTCCTTCCGAGAAAAGAACGTCGCCTACATCCTCGACATCATTGGCAAACTCTGGGCAGAGTGTCTCTCACTGTTTGCGGAGGATGACAATGGGTTTTACAGGAGCAAGCAGGTGAAGGTAGTTGCCGCCATGACTGCTTGTCTGTACGAATCTGGGCTTTTGCCTCTCAAGGGCTCCCCGGATACGCTACTGAGCCCAGAGGCTCTCCTCTCTGAAGCGCAGGCGGCCTTTCACAAGGCTAACAATATTATCGGCTCTGGTGAATCGCCAGGGAGCCACATGAGGATAACATGGCCCAACATGCGTGGGCATCATGAATTCGAGCTACCGACTCAAATTGAAATCGAGGAGGGTCTGAGGGGCGAGATCGGATGGAGTCACGACTATCATGGTCGCAGTTTGCTGCTAGAGAAGCAAGCAAAGGAGAGTGGCCTAATACATTTCGTGAGTCATCATCATATTAATGATCCGGAGGAGGAAACTGGCGACAACCGCGAGTAACCAATTTCTGGGACTGGTGGGTGGCTCGCGAGCTTCTGGGTCAGCTCATCCAAGTAATAGAATTCATTAGACGAACGGGCTTGTAGACCCGTTGAGAAATAGACTTATGGCTATGAGTGCACTCGGAGATTTGTCACCTCTTGATCCGCAGCCCAGAGATTCCTTCCATGCAAGCTCCGGCCCGAGAAAGGCCCCGTCCACCTCTCTCTCCCCTGCTCCGCGCTAGTTCTTCGTAAGCCAGGCTGTATGCCCTTTATCCGAGGTGGAGGTCTTTACAGGTCCGATGAGGGTAATCCTCCACCAGCTAGCTAGAAGGTTCTGAAGGCAGCCTTGGAGTCACTAGGGGTGTAGAGTGCCACGTCTAAGCCGCTCACACTCTCGCCAGGCCCTGTCATCTTCCGTCTTGATATGGTAATTGGTAACTTGATTGCGTTGATGAGCGTGATGTCATTCATATTCGGGCGCAGTTAGTCGGCAACAACAAGCGACAGCCCGCACATGCCCACTCCAGCAGCGGCCCAGACGGGAGGTTGTTGCTTATTTCGAACATTGGAGCGGTCCTAGAGTGAGTAGCAGACGATGCAGGCGTGCTCTTCCGGACCAACACGAAGCTGGAGGTCCTGCAGGCAAGGGAGTCTCTGCCGGTCCTCACCGACGATCTGGTACCGGGCACGCAGGCGGTCGGGATCGAGGAAAAGGCTCCACGAGATCCAAGTTTCGAAGAGCGCCTGCCACCCTCCGCAGACCGCAGCTTAACCAGCTTGGGCAGGAGACTCAGGCGTGGGGTGGAAATTATGTGCCACTGGCTTGGAAATCAATATCCGAAACTTTGCTGTGAACTCTGCCTCAAGTTCAAGTTCCAGCACGGGTAGCTCAGAGGAGGATTGCGCAGATGGATAACAGGAAGATGAGGATGAAGGATAACTAGACCTTGAGTAAAGGGCGAAGCACAGCAAGTGTGTGAATCAAGCTGGAACTGCTTTGGCTTCATCTCGTGGATGATTCAACTTTGTGCCGTCAAGCATGCTCAGCGAAGTACCCGATATGTCTAGAACCCTCCAACGTCTTGCGGCGTCCATCAACTCGTGACAAGCAGTCCAAAGGGAAGCGCAGGTCTTCTGGGCAGCTGATTTGCCCAATCTCTTAACGAAGAGCAGACACACTTGATAAGGATTCTGAGGTACTAGTTTCCAGGCGTGATATCCCTGGAGGTAAGCTTGCCCCAGTGGTGACAGAGATGAGGTTATCGTCGTCGCAGCTGCCGATGTAATCTCCAACATTTCCAGTACGTCTCGGAATGCGGAGGCGTTCAGCTCTCCAACCACCTTCCCAACTGAGCACCTTCTACGACTAAGAATTAGAGGACGAGAACCTCTAGAAAGGAAGGGATCGTATTTCCGACGCTCAAGAACTTCCGTACCCCAGGGGCTAAAAGAGGGATGGGCGAGCCGTCACCATCTCTGCCCACGACTACCTTTGCCGAGAGACAGCAAGCACGTCCGCTCCTTCTGCTAAGTAGCTGGATCTTCATCAAAACTCCAGGCTTTGATCTCTACCGCCTCGGACTTGATACAACTGTCTTTGCCATACTCCTCCTACTCGGCAAGCACACGATTACCTGTTCCCGCCTCCATCTGGACACGCATCCTCAATCTCAGACTGACCTCGGCCTTCACAACTCTCACATCTCAATTCGTCCCTTCTACACAGCTACTCGAGGATGGCATCTCATTCCAGTGCCACTGCCTCTATGGCAATCAAGAAAGACAACGTCATTGACGGAGACGGTGACCTGAAACTCATCGTCGGGCCTGACAAAACTGCGTTTCGGGTCTGCTCAAAAGCTCTCGCGCGCTCGTCCGACTTCTGGAAGAAGCTTCTCTTCGATGGATTTGCCGAATCTCGGCGAGGCACCGACGAGTGGGCTGTCATATTACCCGAGGATTCAGCAGATGCGCTTCGGGTCCTGCTCCTTCTGACGCACGCCCAATTTTCCAAGCTTCCGTGCATGAACATCAACCTTCTCGGCGGAGTTACGGTTCTTGCAGAAAAGTACGACATGATGTCGTCTCTGATGCCTTATATCTCTCGATGGGTCGATGAAGAAGTGCTATATGTCAAGTGTGCTGAGGATATCGATGAGGATGTCATGACTTGTCTCTCCGTCGCGAGGCATCTGGGACATTGGGAAAAGTACTTTGATATCGTTATTGGGATAGCCTTTGAAAGTTCCGCAACCAGAGAGAAAGGTGATCTGAAGCTGGAAGTGTTTTTCGAGGAGGGGAATAATATGAACCCCTTCGAAGACTGGAGAGTTGCGGAAGCGGATAAAGGTAATATCAAGTCCTATCTCAGAAGCCTCCTGTACTTACATATCACAGACGCAATTGCCCAGGCACGACTGATACTAGTCAAGTTTATTCTAGCTGGACTGGACAACATCTATCGGCGTGTTTTGGCCTCCAGCATACGCGTGGAACCGACACTTTGCCGCTATAACCATGGATGCAGTCGCTGCGATCGCTTGATATTAGTGCATGTGGTCCACGCTCTCGAGAAGTTCGGTCTCTTGCCCATTCCCAAGTCTGAGGACAATAGCAGCTGTCCGAGAGACTTGGCAACTTCTGTAGCTCGGGCGTTGACGTTAGCCACGAGTGAAATCAGATTGGAGCGGTCTTCCGAGCCGGTAACCTGCAGCAGATTTATTCAGTTGGATCTTAACGAGTACAAGCTCAAGAGGAAATGTTATCCCGCGATGTATGAATGGATGGAGGCACGCTTCAAAGTCCAGGCGGATGCCTCGGGGGTCTATGGGTATTAAGTTCTGAGAAAAGGGTCAAGCACCAGACAAACATGGAGGATACCGACGACAGACAAGGGTTTTGAATTTATCATTGAGAGGGGCTAAAGGCGGAAAAGAGACAGTCGGAATCGCGGAGCTTTCGTATCGATGAATATCAACTGACTCTATCTCTTTTGCATCTATCTAGCCGCGCCGTTTCTCCCTGCCTCTCAGCTGCTTCCGCTACTGACACAATGACTTGGATGGTGACATGTCTGAGAGCCTCATAAATGATACCTAAGCCTCTTATGAAATCCCAAGCTGTACAAAAGTGTATCAGTGGCTGAGAGTCCTTGGCCTGTCAATGACACACGTCGCGAGACGGCGAGCATTTTCATCCTTGTCAGCTAGATATAGGGAGTCATCACGTTAACTTTCGAAGCTATCGTCTTGTCCTTCTAATCCGGGCTTTGACGTCGAACAGCCTCCGGCCATGCAAGCTTCGAAGGCAGGGTTGGACTTTTTAACCGAGCGACTGCCCGAGAATAGTGTTGGCAGCGGTGCGTGACGGGGCAAAACGAGGGTTGGAAGCGTAGTGTGGAATAACAGACAAAGAAGCCCGATCTCACGGACTACGGGACGTAGGTGTAAAGTCATGTTTCCGGCCAGAAAGTCTAGGGCGTGATATCAGAGGTAAAGGGGTGCTTAGCAGAAATTACTATTGTACGCATACTCCGGATCCTACATTCAGCCGGCTAATTAGACACGGTCGAGGTGACACCCTTCCGCATTTTGGCCAAAGCGACATTAACCCCTGGAGATGGCGATCCTCCGCAGGACAGAAGCGTCATGGCCATCTCTCATCTCTCTCTTCCGCGCCGCCAACCCGGTTCGAGTATTGCCCGCCCTAGTCCGAAGAGACATACTCGGTTCGGCATGTTGCACGCAATCAATCGTGATCCAGGGTGTGCAAGCCCAACAAGCGGAGGATTGCATCTCGTCATGCTATTTATGTACCGCAGTCCCGCTTCTGCAGGGCGCCTTTCCTGCGCCTTCCGCGCTCATGGCACCTCGTTCCTCAGAGCACGATGGGAGTATCTCGTTGGTTCTCGGCTCTCGTCGCTGCCGTTGACATCTCCGTGTCCCACGGCGCGCCGAACTGTCCGTTCCTCGGCCCAGTGTATCCCAAGCCGACGGCACTGGGAGCGAGCCATGCCTTGCAGGTCGCCTTCGCGAACCTGACAGCCACGTTCAGAGCGCGGGACCTCGACCCTGCAACGAATCCAAACACGACGTCGTATTCAATCGAGGTCTTCAGCGCGTCGCAGGACACGCCGATGTGGAGCTGGGCGCACACCTCGCCGGAGCTGGCGACTTCTAACACGAGCGGCGTGAAGACCGCCGATTCTAACACCGTCTACCGGCTGGGGAGCGTGACCAAGATCTTCACCATCCTGACTTTCCTTGTGGAGGCCGGCGACACTATGTGGAACGAGCCGGTGACCAAGTACGTGCCAGAGCTCGCGGCGCTGGCCCCGAGGAGCGACCAGGACCCGGTGATGAATGTGGACTGGGGTGATATCACGCTTGGGGGCCTAGCGAGCCAGATGACGGGGATTGTGAGAGATTGTAAGTGAGCTGCGAGGTAGCATGAGGAGCTCTAGCTGACGCCGTGTGGACGGCATCCTCGGGGAACTGACGCAGGAGATGAACCAGAGCTACATCACGCAGCTCGGATTCCCGCCGATATCCACCGCAGATATACCGACTTGCGGGGAGTGGCCCCTCTGTAACCGGACTCGTATGTCCACTAAGACGGGTTTGAGAGGCATCGGCTGACGAAGGGTAGAATTCTTCGACGGTCTCAGCAAAGTCCCTCCATCTGTCGCGCCGTGGCAAACAGCCGCGTATTCCGACGTCGCTTTTCAGGTCCTGGCTTATGCTCTCGAGAACATCACTGGAAAGAGATTCCAGGACATGCTGCGGACGAATATCCTCGACAAGCTCGGTCTGAAGCACACGTACTACAGCACCCCGCCAGGCTCCGTCGGCGCACTGCCTCCGGGAAACAGCACCGGCTGGTACTACAGCCTGGGCGAGGGCAGCCCCGCCGGGAACATGTACTCGTCCGTGGGCGACCTCTCATCTCTCGGCCGCGGCATCTTCCGCTACACCCTGATGCCCGGCGCGCAGACGCGGCGGTGGCTCAAGCCCGCCTCGCTGACCTCCGAGCTGGTGGCCGGCGTGGGCTACCCCTGGGGCATCAGGCGGATCCCCATCGGGACGGGCAACGACGCGCACCGCGTGGTCGACGCGTACGGCAAGGCCGGCCGGATAGGCTCCTACGCGTCGCTGATGGTGCTGCTGCCGGACTACGACGTCGGGATGGTCGCGCTGCTCGCCGGCAACGCCATCCCAGGCAACGCGAACTGGAACATCGCGGACACGATCGGCACCGTGCTTCTGCCGGCGCTGGAAGAGGCGGCGCGGGAGCAGGCGCAGGCGACATACGCGGGGACGTACGCGAGCGGCCAGGCCGACCTGACGAGCAGCATCGTGCTCAGCACGCAGCCGGACCGCCCGGGGCTGGGCATCGACTCGTGGGTCTCCAACGGGACGGACATGAAGACGACCGCGACGGTGCTGAGCGTCGGATACGCGCCCGTGCCCAACCCGAGCATTAGGCTGTACCCGGCCGGCCTGGAGGTGAAGGACGCGGATGGGACGACGAGGGTGGCGTTCAAGGCGGTCTACGAGGACCTTGACGCGCCGAGCCGCGCGGATAGCATGTTCTCGACGGACTGTGGGACGTGGGTGAGCCAGACGGCTGCTGTGTACGCGAACATGCCGCTGGACCAGTTTGTCTTCACGCTGGACACGAATGGGGATGTCGTAAGCCTTGAGCCGTTGGCGTTGAGGACGTTGTTGAAGAAGGCAAGTTCATAACTGGGTAGTGTGGCTGAGAGCCATGCGCTACAAAGTGCAGCTGCGTATAATATGCGGTAGCCGGATGTTTCGTGGGCCAAGTCGCAAAGAGCATGCTCGCCGATCGGCCCTGTAGGCTCGTCAGCACTCTTCCGACATTCCATTTCCGGGGTCTTACTGTAGCTCACGGCAGTGCTGGCCTCCGAGAGCCATCAATCCGGTCAAAATCACCACTTGGCAGTGTATCAGCTGTATGATGAGGAACGCCGAGGCCATGAGTGATGTGCTCGGAGTCTATTGTCCTGTGCTGCCAACCATAACCGCGTGGTATCATCTACAAGATTCAAACATCGCTCCGCCAGCAGATCCCATGCCGTAGAGACTTTTTGTCCTTTCCTTCCAACGCCAAGCAATGCCCCCGTGCCTCCCTCCCCAGCTATCACTTCAGCGGGCCCTGTGTTTTCAGCTGCAGCCGTCTGAGGCGAGTGAACATCGACCGAGTGTCGAACTTCTGCGTCTTCGGGTTCCACCATGCAAACACATCGATGACGAGGTATCCGTGCTTCGTTTCCAGCTCGACCAGCCCGGACACCATGACACAACCCCGCGGCGGCAGATCCCGCATCGGCCGCCACGTCTCCTTCCACTTCTTCAGGAAGGCGGACCAGGGGCCGTGAGTAATAGCGTACATTGTCGAGTGCGGAATGAGGTCCTTAGCAGAGGGCGGTTTGGCCGAATCCGGGTCTTGAGAGGGAGCAGCCGCCGAGGCAGACCCTGTGGCTGGTGTCGCGCTTCCGTCGGGTGTCTGCCACTTCGCGCCAGGAAGTTCCCTAGTCTCGCTCTGCGCTTCGGCGGGCTTGCCGTCGGGTTTCGAGCGCGCCGCAAATCGTCTCAGGGTCTGCTCTATGGCCGGATTCAGCCCATTTGTCGGCGGCGGGCTCTTCGCCTCGTACCCAAAGAGTCTCGCGACCGTCAGCGCATTGTCCCTGAGGAGGGCGCCCGTGAAGGCAAATATAGATAGTGCCATCGGCGAGGGGTATAGTATTCGCTGTGTCCGGAATACAGTCGTGGAGTCTACCGGCCTCGTCACCCACTCGATACCTTCGTCGTTGATCTCGATCCTGGTAGACAGTCAGCACTTGCAGCCTCATGCTGAACGAGGATATCATACCCCGAGCGCTCGAACTCGGGTGGCGGCCTGTATGGGTAGTCGATATCCATCCACCACCGTCTGACCCGCATATCCCTGCCCATCTTCGCTGTCAAGATGGTGCTGTTCTCCGCGGCCATGCGCACCCAGTTGGCCAGATCGTCTGCCCTTGTCAGCTGCATCCTCACCCGTAGAGAGTAGTCGACGTACTGCGAATCTTCATCTGCAGGTTCTTATCCTTGCTTATCTTCACAAACGTCTGCCACTCCTCGTCGCTGCCTCTGTACGGGGCTGCGGGAACCATCTTCGTCGTGAACGGGAACGCTATGAAGATCGGCTCGACCTCGGCCTCCTCCAGCTCCTTCTCGTCCATATTCTCGAGCTCTCGGTCTAGGTATTTGGCGAGAGGACCCAAGACTACCGTCGTGTAGATCTGGTAGCAGACGCAGGTGACACCGACACCGATCGCGAAGGACCTGCACGATTCGTCAGCAAGGCGACGACCTCGGCATTGGCGCACAGCATGTTACCTTAACCTTGACCGCGGACGGATCTTGACCCGGTGGAGGAGAACCGTCTGGCTGGGACCGCTCATCATCGACGCCACTCTCGTGGACGCCAGAGGGACGGCCCTTGGAGCGCGGAACAAAGACCGAATCATCGTGGATATGCCGCGGCACGCCAGTAGGCGGCCAGAGACGAGGTGGTCGGGGCACGCAGCAGCGATCCGGCGCACTCGAGGCTGCGTGCGGAGAAAATGAGATTTGACGGACTTGAGCTTCGGAAGAGCCTCACAGAGAAGCTGAAAGGCCGTGATGCGCCTTGAAGGGTGGTTGCCGACCTGAATGCCGTGACACCCCGAAATCGAGGGCCCGGCCTTATCGAGGTGCGTCGAATAAGCACAGTGCGATAAGAAGAAAGGCGGCAGTATTACGTGGTGAAACGAGCGCCAAGGCACAGTGTCTCTTTGCCGACCTGCAACGGTACACGGATAAACCACCCTCCGAAGCAGCTGGTGTCGTCAAGCTCAACACAGCTCCCTCGCCAACCTTCTGAAGCAAGCATCATCCATCATAGACCTGCCTGCGCAGCCCCGCCGACCATGAAGTTCTCGACGGGTGTCACAGTCGCTGCCCTCGCTGGGCTTGCGCTCAGCGCATCCCGCGAGCCGGCGGACGTCTATATCCTGACACAACACCCGCACAGCTCCCCGACGCCCCAAATACCGCGCCAGGTAGCTCGGCACATCTTCTCCCAGCGGCTGGGCACCGACGCCATCGTCAGCGATCTGCCCGGCACGATCGATAGCGAAACAGCTCTGTCATACATCAGTGAATATGGCACGAGCCCGGCGCCGCTATTCCAGCAGTCTGCCGACATCTCAGCTGCGCCGTCCCAGCTGGTGGTCATCCTCGAGGGGAGCACAGCAGAAAAGGGCAAGGCGTTAACCGATCTACTGTCCAAGGAAGGTTACCGACAGCCTACCTTCAAGGTCTCTGACCCTCCGTCCGCCAAGGCCAACAAACACTTCATCAACACCGAGCTTAGGATAGCTGGCGTCTCTGACCGGTGTACCGTGGCTGCTGCGATGGATCCGTTCGACGACAGCTGTTGGACTGGCCGATCTCTGGCCGTCACGTATGATATGGCGAAGGTTTGTCTTATATCTCTCCCCGCCATTAAGACCTGGTCTGACTTCTCCCATGCAGGACGCCGACGCGTACTCCGCACTCCGGGACCAGCTCCCGAGCCTCCTTTCACTTGTTAGCAAGGGCGACCTTGAAGCCACGCTCGTCTTCATGCCCGAGAGCAGCCGCTCATCCAAGCTCGACTACTGGTCGACCTCCGCCCCTCAGCTGCGCCGCCGCGCATTCGATGACTCCCCCATCACCGAGGAGCCTCTCGACCTGCCCGCGAAGCCAAACAAACAAATCGCGACCGGAGACGACGGCGCGCCGCTGCCCTGGGCCGGAGCATCCACGAAGGCCGCCATCCCGTCGTGCTTCCAATCGCAAAACTCGTGCGTGACGGCGACGGGTAGCTGCTCGGGCCACGGCGTGTGCGAGGACAGGTACGCGATCCCGGGCAAGGGCTCGGCCAGCAAGGTCTGCTTCCGCTGCCGGTGCGAGTCGACGTTCAAGTACCCGGAGCAGGGCGAGGACAGCCCTAGGATCCACTGGGGTGGCCAGATCTGCCAGAAGAGGGATGTCAGCTCGCCCTTCTGGCTGCTTACCGGCCTGTCGATCGTGCTGGTCGGCGCTGTCAGCTTCTGCATCGGGCTGCTGTTCAGCGTGGGTGAGGAGAAGTTGCCGGGCGTCATCGGGGCTGGTGTGTCGAGATCTAAGTAGATGAAAGAGCGCAGCCTAGGACAGTCTGTGAGGTGGGATGCTTGTAATAGGGGGTAGCTTGTGCGTTGTATTCTGTATTGATCTACGGCGTCGGTTCAGGCGGGCTGGTTTCCAATCCATAGCACAGGTCTTAGACTCGGAATGAGGGCTATCATAGCTGAGACTGCTGATAAACAAATTACTTCAAGTACGAATCGGCTTCTTATGGGGTATCTGTATCTGTTTATTCGTACACTATCTATCACAGATGCATGTATCCTATGCATCATCGAGGCTCGGTCGAGTTGTCGGGGTCGTGCCGAAACTCTCCAAACCCCTCTCGACAGGCAGGTCGCCTGTGATGCCGGGGAACTGCGGCCGCAGAGGCGACTGCGACACCGCCTTGGCCGCCTCCGCATTGCTGCTCAGCACCGCCTGGTATTTGGCGCCGGCCTTGTCCAGCACCCCCTGGACTTCCGCCTCCCTACTGAGAATCTCCTCTTTCTCCTTCTCCAGGGCAAGGATCCTCTTGCGCTTCGCGAGGACCTGGTCCTCCATCCCCTGGACAAGCTCTCTCATCTTGGCGAGGCACTCGCCGAGGTCCGGCAGCGGCTTCATCTTAGGTACCACCATCCTGCCGTCGCCGTTGAGGTCCTCGTAGTTATCCTCCGGGCGGTGCAGCCCATCCATCGCCGCCCTTGTCTGCGCCTCCTCGTACGCCGCCCTCCGCTCTGCCTCCGAGTCGTCTTCCTCCTCGTCTGACCCGCCCTCTGCCGCGTTGATGAGCTCCGCCATCTCCTGCCTGTGCCGCTTCTGTGCTTCGCGCTCTGCCTTCTTGCCCAGGGACAAGCCGCCATCTTCGACGTACTCGTCGTAACCCTCGCCGAGGTCTTCGTCCTCCGCTATCAGGCGCGACTCGTCCTTCTTCTTCGGCAGCAGCGAGATATAGCCATCTTCGTCCTCTTCGTCCTCGTCGTAAGCCCCTTGCTCGAGCGCCAGTCGCGCCCGGCGCTCCTTCTTCTCGCGTATCTCCGCCGCCGAGGGGATGTGGCGCGCTGTTGTCGCCGTGGCCGGGGCGAGGTCGGCCGACGGCACCACAACGGCGCCTTCGAGCTCCGAGGCGTCCAGCTCCATCTCGTCGTCGTCTATGCGCAGCGACGCGATGTTCTGTGGCGTGTTCGGCGTCGAGCTCTGCAGCTCGTCGAGGTACTCCTTGCTGTACCGGGGCCGCTCGTCATCTCCGCCGACTGCGCGCGTCGGGAGCCGGCCCGACAGAGACCTGCGGAGCGCGTTGTTCTCCAGGGCTCTGTGGCCGAGGGAGCTCTTCTTGGGGGTGAACACCTCGCCGCCGTCGTCGCCCGCGCCGCTCTCCGAGGGGCCGAAGGAGAGCCTCGACGATGTGGACTGCCTCTTCTTGGTCTTAACAGAACCGGAACGGCCGATCGCAGGACGTATTACCACCGGAGCGCCAGACTCTTCCTCCTCTGTAGCGGCCGATGTGGCTGATGACGCCGTTGCGCCTCCTAACTCCTCGACGTCGTTGAAGTTGATGCTTTTCCGAAGCGCAGACTGCTTGAATGGCTTCCTCGAGAACTTGACGGATGGGGCCGGGGGAGCTGTTCCACATTAGCTATCTTCGCCAGGATCAGCGGAATGGCATGGAAAAGTTGGAGGGGATGCTTACCGTCCGTCATGGGTTCTTCGTCGACAGCCACCGGCGCGGCCAAGTCGCCATCGTCTTCGGCCACCTGGATCTTGCGCGCCTTCCGCTTCGCCGCAAAAGTACTCATGCTGATCTTCTGTGTCCCTCCTTTCTAGGTGCTGGGTGGTGTACCTCTCAGCAGGTGCTGTGTTCGATAATGCTCGACGCGATGGCGGGCGCAAGCAACTTTACTCTCTTATCTTATCGGGGCTCACGTGACTGCAGAATTCTCTCCGCCTTTGTTTGCGCGCAGAGCTCCCTTAGCTTCAAAGAAGCCCATTGCAACGCTGCAAGCTTGGTCGTGATTCTCCTTTCCCCGTCTTCATCGCCTGCTCTGCTTCAAGATGGCGCCTGCCCAGCCGGAATTGAAGAAGGTATGAGCTCCCGCTGCCTCTGCGAGCACCTCTCGACGCCGATCTCTCCCCGACTCCCGTGTCCCGACTCTTCGACCAAGGGCATCCTGCTAATCCGTCGTCTAGTATCTCGACAAGAGACTGTTCGTTCAGCTCAACGGAAGCCGCAAGGTCATAGGAGTCCTCCGCGGCTATGATGTGCGTTGCCACTACGAAGAATCACAGCGGACGAGGGGCTGATGTGTGTCTAGGTCTACCTGAATATTGTGCTAGATGAGGCCGTGGAAGAGAAGGAGGGCGGCGAGAAGGTCAGACTAGGCATGGTGGTAGGTTCAGGCTCGTGCCCTTTCACGTTGGCATGCTCTAATCAGCCGCCAGGTCATACGAGGAAACTCAGTCGTCATGCTAGAGGCCCTCGAGAGAATCGGCGGAGACGACCGCCAGCACCGATGAGGCCCCTTCGACCGTTGTTCTTCTGCCTTTGATATTTCGCGTTTGGGATCAGGGATGGGAGCGCAGGCGAGGCCGCAGGATCTACTATAAAGGACGGCATCTTTCGATTGCGGTAAAAGGTCAGGGATGCCCCGAGGCGCCATGTATGTGGTCTTATGATACCAAAAATGACAGTCTATGCGACCCCCTTCCAGTGGTCTTCGTCGTACCAGTCCATCATCCGACCGCCGTACGTCTTCGCCCAGCCGCTCACGCCGCCGTCCATGACGACCGCCTCCAGGCCGCCACCGCTGCCGCCGTCTGCCTCGCTGATGTAGTCTTGCATCCAGGCGGCGCATCTCGGCCCGCGCCCGTTCGAGGAGCCTGGCGGTGTCAGCAGTGCGTCCAGCAAGCGGAGCATGAGTGGGGAGAGGGCGCGTTGACGGACGGCAGAAGAAGATTATGCGCTTGATATTGGCCCGCCTGCAGAGGTCGTAGACCATCCCTCGCGACTGGTAGAATGCATGCGCAGGGAGGTTTATGGACGTCGTGATTGCCCCTCCCTCCCAGTCGCTGCGACGGACATCTACTAGTAGGAAATCCCGCTCGGTGGGCTGCTGTTCTAGAAGCCGCATGACCTCGCCAGCGTCGACCCGAGGTGCCTCAGACTTGGGCAAAGGCCAGGCCTCCCACCACTGCGGTGAGGCCTGACTCCAGTGCGGCTTCTCGCTCATTCCTCTGCCCAAGTGCGCTGAAGTCCTGGCGAGTGGCCACGCCGTCCTCCGAAGCTCTCCGGCGCTCTCCTTGAGACGGAGGCTGCCGTGGATACGGTCGCCGATTGATAGAAAGGCGGTGGAGAGGCTAAATGGCCGCCGGCTGTGGTCCGAGCGGCGGAGACAACAGCCGGTAGCGACTCCTGGGCAGCCCGGCGTCTACATCTTCACGCACTCGCTTAGACACCTCCCGCAGCCATGTAGAGTGTGCTACATCACCGCAGGGGCATCTCGTGCGGCGCATGCATGCCCGCCAACCAGGGATCTTGCTCCTGTACTGAGTAAACATTCGCTGATTCGTCGGTGCCCTTAACAGGCACTGTTTATCGTTAGTCCCGAGGTTGCATGCGGGCTGCCCCTGCACGGGATGCTCTTCGCGGGGTGCAATCACAATCACGCGCAGCCAGCCAGGTCAGCAAACTTGTATCAGTGCTCAGCCTTTGTATATCTCTGCTGGGTTGGCAGATGTGCTTGCACGCCAACTTACCCTCCCGCCGTTTTTCTGTTTGGTCTGTTTTCAGGCTGGAGCAATGCGTCTTATCAACGCGGAGACACGCCAGCTCAAGGAGTTCTTCGATGAGGAGCTCCCTGAATATGCCGTCTTGTCTCATACATGGGGCGATATCAGTGAGGAAGTGTCGTTGCGTGACTACGCCGCCGGGATGACGGAGAAGAAGCCGGGCATGCGCAAGATCGAGCTCGCACTGCAACAGACGAGGCGCGACCGTCTCCAATGGCTCTGGGTCGACACGTGCTGCATCGATCGATCTAGCAGTGCCGACCTCAGCGAGGCCGTGAACGCAGCCTGGAGGTGGTTTGCCGAATCAGCGGCGTGCTACGTTTACTTGTCCGACTGCTCTGCCACGAACGACCCCGGGTCAAAAGACTTCCTCCGGGCACGATGGTTCACGAGATCGTGGACTCTACCGGAGCTCCTTGCACCGCGCAGCATCACGTTCTTCGCCGAGAACTGGACGCAGATCGGCGTCGGCTCTATGCAAACTGACTTAGGAGTGCTAGAGTCAGTGTATCACGTCACGAAGATCCCGCGCGACGTGCTCACTGGCACGCTGCGGCCCTGGGACTTCTGCATCTCCCAGCGCATGTCATGGGCCTCGAGGCGGATGTGCTCGAGGGTTGAGGACCTCGCCTACAGCCTCTTCGGGCTGTTCGAAGTCAACCTCCCCGTCATGTACGGCGAAGGGAGGCGAGCTTTCATTCGTCTGCAGGAACACATCTTCCACCAACACCCTGACGACGACACTGTCCTCGCGTGGTGTGTTGGAGAGCTCAGCCAGCGCACACTGAACATCGGCGGGCTGTGGGCCGAGTCCCCCGCCGACTTCGCCGAGTCGGGCAGCATACGACCCGTCGAGCGCGCCAAGGAGCCGCTCAAGCTGACCGCAGAAGGGATGTTGCTTGACCTGCGGCCTCCGGTGGAGATCAAGTACCGAGAGACGCTGCACTTGTACTGCGACGACAAGCCCTTCCACGAGCTGATCGTATGCCTCAACTGCGGCGACGACAAGGGCAGGCGGGTGATGTTGCCTATCGCGCTCGCGGAGGGCCCTGCAGAGCGCAACAAGCCACGCGCCTACTGCCGCATCATGACACGGGGCCTTGACCTCCGCCCCTCCTCGTCCTTCAGCCACGTCATCGGGTCTGTCCCGAAGAAGTTCTGTCTCAGGGGCAAGTTGTCGCTCGAGGACCGGCGCTTCGCCGCGGGCGGCATCCATATCCAGCACGTGCCTCCTGCCGACATTGGCTCCGATCGCCAGACGTCATCGACGTCTCTCTTGGACTATCGCGTAACCGACGCCATCGTCTACGGCAGCTGGGCGCGGTGGTCGGCGCACTATCACTGCTTCCAGCTCACGACTCCGGCATCGCGTGGATCGCTCACTCAGCCCGCCGTCCTCACCGTCGAGAGCAGGTCACACCAAGCGCAGCAGCCAGGTTTCTCGGTGGTCGTGGGCTTGACGCCGGAAATGGCGTACTGCGGACTCTCACACAAGGTGCGGGATCCGAGTCTGGCGGACGCGATGGAGATCGTCGAGAGGAGCGAGGCGACGCACTCGTTCGACTACCGGCATGCGGTGGGTGACCTCACGGAGGACAGGCTGCAGGTCGGGGGCACAATTATCACTGTCAAGCTACATAAGGAAACGCTGGGCGGCACAGCGCACGGCAAAGAGGAGGACCGCGGGCACTATCTGGTGCTGTTTACGTTCGAGAAGACCGAGACTCGTACAAGCCTAAGCCGGAGGTTCAGCAGGGGATAGCAGGTCCATGGGTCAACGCATTCACATTCGCTCTTGCTCCTCGATCAAACCGGAGCCCGGATACGTACAAAGCCAGCATCTCTCCGCCTAGTTCACAACGGCCAGCAGGAACCCGTCGAAGTTGTCCTCAGGGTTCGCCTTGTGGCCCGACACCGTCGACACCAGCGTCGCAGTCACTCTCGTGTCCCGGCCCACCTTCGTCACCAGCGACTCGGTCCCCGGGTCCGTCGCCCCGCTCCCCAGCAGCGCCCTGACCACATTGTCGACGTAGATCGCGCCCTTGCTGCGCGTCAGCTTCACCGCCCACTCGAAGTACTCCCACTGCTCGTCCCAGCTCGCGTCGATGAACACGAGGTCGAACTGCCGCCCCTCCGCAGCCAGCCGCGGCAGCACGTCCAGCGCCGCGCCCAGGATGATCTCGACGTCGAGTCCCGCCGTGTTGGCGGCCGCGATGTCCCGGTACTTTGGGTTGATCTCGAGGCTGGTCACCTTGGCGCCGGCCTGGGCGAACCAGATGGTCGAGTAGCCGCCCAGCGTGCCGATCTCCAGGACGGACTTGGCGCCGATCAGCTGGCACTGGATGGCCAGGTACTGGCCCTGCAGCGGGGAGACGGTGATGGGTGGCAGGCCGTTCGCCTGGGAGTTGGCGACGGCCTCGTCCAGCTTTGCGTTGGGGCGGAGGAGGGCGCCCTCGGCCAGGGCGTTGATGGCCGAGCCTGAGTCTAGGACGCTTGAAGACATGATGAAGCTGTCTGCGTTGAAGAACTGGGAGGCAAAGATGTTGTATGGTGAGTCTGTAGCTGATTTACGCAGAGACGGGCAGTATCACATGTCTTTATAGATCCTCCAAGCATTGTCACGCTCGTAACACCGAGCCCCGAGTCCGGTCTCTTCTTACATTTGAGGCCGAGAAACACGGCAGGGGACCACCACAGACCCGTATCGACACGCGCAACATCGGGGAATCCTTCCAGGCGGCTATGCCGTCTTCCGCTCGAATTCCGAGCCCGAAGTCTTCTGTATAACGGAGGCCGCGTAACTCGGCCGACAAAAGACGCCGGTTCCCATGATACAGCAGCGGAACGGCAGATCTGACTGGCTGCCCCTCATGCATCTTGCGCCAGCCCACTGATCTCACCCAGTACGTGATTGGAAGATGGCGTATCAACTCCAGGCAACAGCTTGCTTCATCTTATCTGATCAATGAGGATGATATTCAGGCGACAAGCTGGATATGATTTACCCGGCGCGTACATATAGCAGCTACTGCTCAAGCCCAACATCAAATGATCGTATCTCGCTAGTTCATCAGCCGTCATTAAACAATTTTAGAAACACCATTAAAACAGGCAATATGAACGTAAGATATTCCACCGCGCTGACCTCCGGCATTTCTGTCGCCCTAGCGCACCAGCATCGACGCTCTGTTCCCTTGCATCATATCGCTCGCGCACACCTCATTCGGCCTCGTCGCCGTCCGAGCTACCTTCACTAAAGGCGCTGCTATTTTCGTCAACATCGATGTACTTCTCCCTTTTTTCTGGCCGGGTGAGCCCATCAATGTGGCGGCCCCTCTTGCACCCGGGCTCGGTCCCGTCCTCCTCGCAGCACGACCATATGAACCCCTCCGGGAACTCCTCCCGGTTCTCTTCTGTGTCGATCGGCCCGTGGCAGCGCTCGTCGTGGTCAGCCCACCTGTCTGAGTCCCAATCCTCTTCCAGATCGCCTGTTCTTGCCTTGTCAGCGGGACGCGTTTACCTCGCCGGCGCAAGGCAGGTATCCGTCACTTACCGTCGTGGAAGCGGCAGCCTAGGTTTACGTTTTCGGACTCCTTGAACGCCGTGTTGCAGCGGATGCAGATTCTGATGTCATCATCCGGCGCTTTCCTCTTCCTACTGTTGTCACCAATTGAAGCTTTCAGAATGTCGTCGAGATGGCGCTTGACGCGTTTCTCGACTCTAGACTCCTCACAGAGAGCCACTAGGATGGCCTTAACGGTCGCCTCTGGCGCCGCCATAATGCGCTCCGCAACGGTCTGTGACATCGTGGGCATATGTGGAGAGGGAAATGAAGAAGCATCCGACAAAACACCAAAGCTGGGGCTGAGACGCGCTCTTAAGAGCTTGGGCGCGTCGAGGGGACCCTGGCGGGGGCAGGGTTAGGGTTCGGATGTGGCCAAGCTGGCAAGGGGACTGACTTTACGCAGGGAACCTCTGCCTTTCCCATTGGGCGCACCGTCAACCAGTAGCTTCCACAAGCCCAACGATAGCTGCTTGCGAAGCCGTCACGTCGACCTCAATCCTTGAAAGCAGGCTTCATAGCATCTCCGAATGGTCATGTGACCGTCTCAATCCATGATTTGTCAGATATCACGTGCCTTCATAGAAACCGCCTCACCTCAATGAATCGGTGATGCAGACCTTTATGTCGAGAACTCTCTAGTACACCCACGTGTTTCTGTCTGCGGACGGTATTAAAAGATGTTTATCACGCTGAGGTCCTCGGCGACTAGTCGCCCTGACTCTATAATGGAACAGGTTGCGTCCAAAACGGCCTCCGGGGCGGATGCCAACCACCTCCGGCCAGGGCGCCGGCCGGCCTGCACCTCCTGTCGGAGCAAAAAGGTGCGGTGAACTTCCAGGTGCATGCTGCTGCGTCCCTAACAGCAATTGTTCACAGCTCCGATGTACAGGGCGCATGCGCGACTGTGATCGGTGCAGAGCCAGGGCCATCCCGTGCGTACCCTTGGCGAGCCAGCAGCTGAGGGGCGGGAATGGCTTCCCTATGTCTCCTGCCAGTCATGAATCTTTGCAGAGTCGAAGAAGGGTGATACAGCCAAATGAGTCGGCACAGGCTGTGCTGGAGGTGGACAATGCTCCAGATTCTGCACTGCCACAGGGGAGAGCGACATCCGAAGTCAGGAACGATGATGTGTCGAAAGACACCACCCTTGCCGAGATGTTCCTCTCTTTCGGTACGTTTCTTTCTTTCTCTTACAATACAGAGTTTATACTTATATCTTCGATGATCAAGAGGAGCTCAGGGGCGACACAGAGAATCTCTTCCCAGCCGATACATCCAGGCTCGGTGGGGACGGTCTTTATCTGGACAATGACGTTACGAACACTCTTAACGTGTCAGATACCGGCGTGGTTTCGGCTGACGTGTTCTCTGCGCCGGCTAGGGACATACTGCGTCCTTTACACGAGACTCTTATGCAGCCCTGGACGCCTGGGTCGATCATGGACACTTCTCCTGGGCCTGACTCCTTCCAGGCAGGATCAACCAGCAATAGCCACGGCCGCCCGGTTTCTCCGGGTCTCCCATCCCCACAATGCTCCTGCGTCGAAGACACCCTTCGTGTTGTACAACGGCTCGACGACGACGATTTCAGTTTAGCCTCCCTGTCCTTCGACCAAGTCATACAGCTTCAGAAATGGATCATGGCCCAATGCTGCAAACCGCTCGACTGCCCAAACTGTCGCGTCCTTCCAACGGCTCTCACTATCCTGGTAATCATCTGCGACCGTCTGGCCGAGATGTTCGAATGCATCCACAAACGAGTCCAGAAGGCGACAGGGCGTCTGCCGGGCCAGGCTTGCAGCCACGACCGGAGAGACGACAGTACATCCTCTTCGTCATCTTCCTCTTATGCAAACCTAGGGCCATCTCCATCCACCGCCGCCGCAGCAACCGACAAGGTGGAACATCTCTACTGTAGCACGTGTCGCTGCTCAGCCTTCCATGCCAACTGCAACCCCGACTTGTTCTCGACCGAATTCCGGAACTTGTACTCGGACGAGGAGCAGATGCACATGATCCGGGCTCTGTTGGAGTTGCAGATGAGGAACCTTCGAGGGCTTCTCAAGCGCATCGAAGGCGCGACTGGCGTGACAGGGGGTACTGCGCGTCTTTTGAAGATCGAGTCGTTGATGACGAGGCTGGCTAGGGCGGAGGCGGATATCGAGGCTTCTTGGTAGCTATAGATGCGCTGTGCGCTGCAGTTAGCTGTACCATCGTACAGGATCTTGAGGCTGTCTTATGTCTAGTAACAGGGATACGAGGCTAGGAGATATGAGTACTTGTCGGTCTCTAGATAGGGGAGTCTCCGTTTGTGTTGCAGCAACCAGTATCGACAGCATCTTCGGCGTTCTAGTCAAATAGATATATTCATTCCTTCGAGGCACCGCCCCCACGTTCTAGCGACCATGCTAGAGTCCTTATGCTAGGTATGGAACGGGAGCGATAACGCAGAGACCGCGCCCATTAGCTACCACTGAACCTCGGGGATTTCAGAGCTGTCTATTGCTCTTGCTCCCTCAGAGATTCCATGTCAAACTGAAAAGATCGACTGTTCACATATCCTTCCCTCTGAGACCCTGACTTTGCTTGTCTCAGAACCCTTCCAATCAAACGCGCCGGCCATTTCCCAAAGAGGCTATTCTCTCGGGCACGCCCAATAAGGACTAGCTCAATAAAGCCTGGTTAGCTAATCATCCTTTGAAAGCGCCGACAACTCTCCAAATGCAGTAATCGTCGTTCCCAATCAGGCATCGTCTAGGCTGTAGATACTTCGATGGGGAGGCTGCATTGGGTAATGCGAGTCCAGGCTGTAGACGAGACAACTGGCAAACTGAAAATAATGATCCTCACCGTTTCCTTGATTGATTATGTTCGTCGCAGTTACTCAGACTCCTATTTCTCAGCTGGCCCGTGGCGTAGTTTCTTCCTCGACCTATAAGTGCAGTGTCCGGGTAGAAGCTGAACTCGACTAGGCCATAGTTCAGATAACAATCCGCCAACCCAGGACCCTGAAAGCCATACTATCAGAAGAGATAGCAGTCATGTCTGCAGCTCCATCGTCGGGAGAGAAGCCCGCGGAGGCTTCACTGGGCGGGAATGGGGACACCTCCGACTCTTCACTCGAAGCCAACCTGCCGCCAGCAGCCACCACAGCCAGTGCTGACGTGTCACCGAGAGACATCCATGGCTTTCCAGTGAGAAGTGATGAGTATTCAGATTGTTGACCAATGCTGATCTCCTCTTACCCAGTGGTTTCTCGTTGTCGTTGCGATCCTTTCGAGTATCTTCCTCTTCTCTCTCGACAACACCGTCGTTGCGGATATTACTCCGGTAAGCAACACCGGCCTAATGCGAGTATGAAACACGGGAAGTTAACGAGTCAATAGGCGGCTGTCAATACTCTCGGCGGCGCCCTTGAGCTGCCGTGGCTCTCTGTAGGGTAAGCTCCGTGACGTATTGCAATACGCCGGTCACTCCGACCTAGATAGACTTGTAACTAACCTGCGGTGCACAATCTAGATTTCTCCTTGGAAGCAGCGCTGTGGTTCTTCCCTTCGGCAAGCTCTACAGTTTGTTTGATGCGAAGTGGCTGTACATCGGATCCTCCGTGGTGTTCAACCTTGGGTCGGCTCTATGCGGCGCCGCACCGACAATGGACGCCCTCATCGTCGGGCGAGTCCTTGCGGGAGTTGGTGGGAACGGGATGTATCTCGGTGTCATGACGCTCATGTCTGTCAACACCTCTGACAGAGAACGTCCCGGCTACTTGAGCTTTGTGTGAGTACTGCCCTTAGGAGGACTGGATGCCGCTAATGTTGTCGGTGATAACGCCAGTGGCATTGTCTGGGGCATCGGCACCGTTCTAGGCCCGGTCATCGGCGGCGCCTTCGCCGAATCTAGCGCGACGTGGCGATGGGCGTTCTACATCAACCTCTGTGTGTGCGGCCTCTGTGCCCCCGTGTACCTCCTCTGGCTTCCATCGTTCAAGCCCCGTGCTGTGGACAAGGTGGCTGTGCTACTCCGCGAGTTTGATATTGTCGGGACGGTGCTGAGCATAGGGGCTATCCTGACCCTCGTCATGGCCATAAACTTCGGCGGGGCTCTGTACGCCTGGAACAGCCGCCAGATCATCGCGCTCTTTATCATCTCCGGCGTCCTGTTCATCGCCTTTGGGATCCAGCAGGGCAAGACAATCTTCACGACCGCCAGGAGCCGCATATTCCCAGGCCACTTCCTGCGGAACTTCAATGCCGTACTCCTCTACATTTGCGCCTCTGCGGTTAACACGTCCGGCTTCGTCCCCATATACTACATACCGCTGTACTTCCAGCTCACAAGGGGCGACAGCGCCATCACAGCGGCCGTCCGGCTGCTCCCCCTCATCTGCGTCCTCAGCGCCAGCATCCTCGCCAACGGCCACCTCATGTCGCGCTTCAGTCACTTCCAGCCCTGGTATATCGTGGGCAGCGTCCTCAGTTTGATTGGCGGAGTTCTTCTTTGTATGTCTCTTCATTTCTTCTGGAAAAGCCGGTACTGACGCTGGAGAATAGCACGCATCGATGCAGATACTCCTGCCTCACGGATCTACGGATTCGAGATTCTGGTCGGCGTTGGGACGGGCTGCTTCATTCAGGGCGGCTATGCGGTCATCCAGGCAGTGGTCCCTCCGGCAGATATGGCGTACGCGATCAGCTTCATGATGCTCGGTTCGTCCTTCTCTTAAAGTCATATTGAGGTATGCTGTGGGACTAACATCCTGCATCGCAGCACAAATGGGCGGCATTGCCTTCGGCCTGTCTATCGCCGGCGCAGTGTTTATCAATCAGGCCACCTCCGGACTGTCGGCGATCTTGCCAGGGGTATCCCAGGCTGATTTGCAGCTCGCTCTCTCTGGCACGAGCGGCTCATACTTCCAGTCGCTTCCCGAGAGCGTCCGCACCCTGGCCACGTACACCATCGTTCACGCCATGCGGAAGGTGTTTATCCCTGTCTACGTCGGTGCTGCAGTCAGCCTTGTTGTTTCCGTTTGCTTCACGGTCAGTTCTGTGTCTTTTCATCCAATGAGTTCAAGAGGAAGCCTAACGTGTTGCAGCAACGAAAGCTCTTCAAAGACGCAGTGGCGATCGTTGCCTAAGAGCAGAAGGGATGTCTAGTTGCTGGAGTTGGCTCATTACTTGAAACTGTGACTTGGATCAAGTTAATATATCGAGGGAATATGAAACCTAGGTAAACACTTACCGCATCAGAATTCGATAGAGAAAGAGTAGTAGGAATATGAGATATTCTCGGGAAAGGGAGCCAAGAAGAAATTAATAGAAAGACATGCTGTGGCGGCGAAGCTGGGCAGAGATCGAGGTTCTCGAAATTGCAAAGGTAAATGCAAAAGAGACACAATGTATACACTAGATTCGGGATCACAGAACGTTGGAAAAGGAACGAGTTTCAATATCAGTTGAAAGGCTTAATCTGTGGGATCATCTGGGCAGGAGATACTTGGCCTAGATTTACGTCGCATGCCAGAGGTATAACATCGCGGCTCTAGCCCTATTTGAGACGAACCGAGATATCCAAGCGACATTGAGACGGAGTATAGATAACAAGGTACCGTTACACCGCGATCTCTGTTAAGACCTCGCACGACAAGACTGTTATACCGCTGTGCTTTGGCATGGTTTTATGAGGTCGGATGTACAATATTGTGCGCGAACCTTTTGGCTGTGACAAAAAAATCGGTTGTATGGTGAGTTGATACTCGAACGAACGAGCTTTGTGAGCTCCGGTACACGACCTGTCTCACTTTCGGTCACATGCACGACCCCCAGAGATAGCTGGCATGCACCTGCGGTCATCCTGGCTGCCGTGCCTTTCGAGGCCGCAGGAGCCGAGATCGCTGTGCATGTCCCCAGGTCCGACCGGCCATTCTTAGGAGTAGGCATGAGACCCCGGAGGACGGGCTTCAGGATATTGGCGTGTGTTGGTACCGTTACGCCATGTCATCCACCCGTTGGAAATTGCACGGTAAAACAATCCTTGAGTACAGGCCAACAACCTCTTTATACAGCAGCCTGAAAAATAGACAAGCTATTGGGATACTTCGGACGGCAGACGGGTCGGTATCTCGCCACCTGCGTCCCCAACCAATGCGCAGCTTTCACGTAGCGGTTTCGGAACGGCAATTTCACCGTCATTCGATAAGGAACTCATGTAGTCAACGATATGAACAAGCAAGCTGGATTCTCGGGCAGCATTAGGTATCACCGCATTAGAGGAAACAGAAACTACTGTACAGATGATGTTACAATAACAGAAAGAAGCTAGCCCAGGTGCATGATCAACCCCTTCTTGAGGGCCTCGATCTCCTTCTTGCCGAGCGGATCCTTCTTGTCGAAGCTGGACGACTTGCGCTCCGAGCTGGTCCACGTCGTGATGTCGAGGCTATCTCCGCCGATGCGGGTCTTGTGCCCGCCACGGTGGCCCGCCGGGTGGCCGCCGCCGTGCTCCTTCTCGTACAGCTTCAGCGCCTTGGCCCAGCCCCAGACGTCGGCCCCGGCGGCGGCGGGCAATTCGACGTCGCGGTCGCACTGCGAGAGCAGCTCGTCGAGGTTCTTGGGTCCCGTCAGCGGGATGCCGAACCGGTCCGCGTAGGCCAGGACGTAGTCGTCGAAGCGGGAGATGACGGGGCGGCCCTTCTTGGTCTTGGCGGCGAAGGTGTCGGGCTCGTCGTCCTCGAGGAGCCCGTACTGGCGACTGTCAATGGCCCAGTCGATCAGCAGGGCCATGACGAGGCCGAGGTTCTTCACCTCGGAGGCCTCGGCGAGGACGCCTTCCGTCTGGAGGCGGGCCAGCATCGTGAGGATCATGCGCCCAACTAGGTGGGCCAACGCGTCGACGCGATCGCCGTCGTCGGCCCTGAGGATGCAGCGTCAGCATTCAAGGCCACGAACAATGACATCGTTCCTGAGGGCTGCTCGGGGACAGGCTTACATCGTCATGGGGTCGGAGGCGCTGTCGTTGAGGAAGAAGGCAGCCCCCTCGCAGACTGCCCACTGCTCCCTCCAGTCGTCCTTGGCCTCGTCGAAGTCGAGCAGCAGGTTCTCCACCATCTCGAGGATGCCATAGGCGTCATGGTCGTTGAACGTGTACATGCCGAAGTTGTCCGGGCACCGCAGCTGCGCCATGATCTGCTGGGCGATGTACTTGCGGAAGCCCGCGTACGAGATGACCCATTTGTGCTCGGGGTGCTCGGCGGCCGGCTTGCTGCAGAGGCACGTCTTGCCGCCGTCGCAGCCGTCGTCTTTGTCCTCGCTGTCCTCATCCTCATCTTCGTCGTCATCTTCGGAGTCGTCCTCCTTGTCCCAGCCGCGGGCGAACGGCGGCGGGCAGATGGTGATGTAGGCACGGGAACGCTCGGTGTTTCTAGCTGCGAGCCTGTAGTCGTCGTCGGTGTTGGCCGAGCCGGACACCTTGGACCAGCGGTGGGCTCTCCGCGGCGGAGCGGTCGGGTCGGGGCCGTCGTCGGTAGGCTTGGCCTTCTTGGAGCGGCCGTTGGAGGCGGACGCTGGAGCGCTGCGTTTGGGAGGCATCGTGTGTGAAGTCTTCGAACTTTGAGGACTTGGATCTGGTCGACGGGAGCCAGATGTCAGATGGAGAACTGCTGCCCCTTAAATCGACGTCAGAGGTCCCCCTTGTCGTCGTCGAAGCAGATGGAATGTTGTCAGGATCAAGGGTCCAGCTGTTTTGTTTAATTACCCCTTTAAGGCGCGTCGCCAGGACGCGTCTGCTCCACTTGCAGGGCTTAGCGGCAGGGGTCCTTATCAGAGGCCCCCAACATCGAGACCCGGTGAAGACTTTCAAAGCTCGGAGTCTGATCCGCACTGTGCCGATGAACAGCTTCAAACACCTTAGCGACCGAGATATTTTTGTACACGACACGCTCGTCAGGGTGAGGAAAATCGATCCTTGAAGAGATCGGATTGCTCGTATTTACCTGATCACCATGTAGGTCCGAGCTAAAGTATGAGGAAGGAGAGGGTGAGATGCACTCAGTCTCCGGACTCGCGCAGGGGGGCATTGTCATGGTTTTATCCCTTTGACCTAAGTTACGTAGGTAAGTGGTTGCGATATCTCTCCGTGGACTATACACGACTTTCTTTCGAACTGCGCCGACCAGAATACGTCTATGCTTTGCCGCTCGTGGCTTCCTTGGCCAATTCCCTCAGCAACCTCAAGTTCAGTGGGAGTTTTGCTAACACTTTCCTTGCTTTGCTGCCAGGACACTCTCCTGCATGGCCGTGAGCGTTTCCGACGTCCATGGTTGTCTGCTCCACGTCCCTCTTGGCGGAAACGGCTGCACCGCTGAGACACGCATACTGGCTCTGGCTGCTCCGCATCTGGCAGATCTCCTGCGTCTTGCAGCTTCCCGTGCAAGCGCTGTAGTCGTACCCGCGCTGCTTCCGCGCATAGTACGCCTGGAACGCCGCATCGTCCTCCTCGAACAGCACCGACACGTTGTGCCAGAACGCAGGCGTCAGGTCGAGACCCGCCTCTGTGTACGGCGGGTCCAGCAGCGCGCCGTACGCCTCTTTGACGCTGTAGTACCGCTCCCATACGGGGCCTGTGGACTGGTACTCCGGAGCGGACATGTTGGCCACGTAGACGGTGTAGTCGAGCACGGCCCATGTCTCCGGATCGACGTCGTACACGCGGAAGGTCGGGTTGCCGCTCGTGGGCGTCAGCGCCGGCGCGATGTAGTGGACAGCGCGGGCACCGGCGGCGGTCTGGTCCGTGTAGTTCCGGTAGGACACCTCCCACTGGTCGCGGTGGGTGTGGCCGAAGAAATGCGCCGCGATGGTGGCTTCATACCGCTGCACGATCTGGTCAAAATATGCCGAGTAGTCGTACAGCGCGTCCGGGCGGCCAAAGGGGATGTGCCCGATGATGTAGACGCGCTGGTGCGCATTCTCGGCGGCCTGGAGCTCGCTGACCAGCCAGGCGAACTGCCCGTTGGGGTCCGGGGTCATGGTCGGCGTGTACAGCCACCAGTTCTCTGCCATGTAGAACATGGTATTGATGCTGATGATGCGGAGGTTATTAGCATGTTGAACGGCGTACGCTCCGCCGTGGAGGGCTGCGGTCGCCGCACTCCCCGCGCCGATCCAGGGGCTCCAGCTCGCCGCGAGCGCGCTGTACATATACTGGTTGCTCTCGTTGGCGGGAACGCCAACCAGACCGGTCTGCGGGAAGGAGTTGACCGGAGAGGCCTCGTGGTTGCCCACCGCACCGTACACCAGATCAAGGCCAGAAGCTGACATGTGCTTGTAAGCAGAGCCGATGTCCGTCACGATCTCGCTGTGGGTGGTCAACCACTCGCGGCCCTCCACCACATCACCGGTGAAGATTGTGAAGGCTGCGTCCGGTACCGTCTTCTTGATGGCTTCGTACATGCTCAACGACAGGCCAAGAGGCGAGTCGCAAGCATGGTCACCCCAGGGCCCGGCTGGATAGTCTGTGACACCGGCTGCCAAGTCGGCCGAGTAGGGGTAACAGCAGATCTCCTCGGTGCAGTTTGTGCTGGCTCCGACTGTGTAGCTCAGGTCGACGTGGATGTCACTGATGTGCACTACCTTCAATGGCGTCTTGCCGCTGGTGGCCGGTCGCTTTCTGCAAGGCTTCCTCTTGGGGAACGGCACAGTGTAATTCTGCACTGAAGGGACGCTGCAGAGTCCGTAGATTTCGGCACACCAAAGGGTAGATGTCCGGGACGGGATCTCCATGTTGCGGAGAGAATAGGCCATGCTTGGAGCCTCGAGCTGCATCAGGCCGTCGCAGACATCGTCGGCATATTCCTGTCGAGCGTTTAGATCAAGAAAGAGCCATCCCACTGCAGTCTCGGCGTACTTGAATGGCCTTGCAGAACCCGATGGCAAGCTGTGCGTAAGCCTCATCGCCGTCATCCGCCACGTCTTGGATGAGCTTGAGCATTGCCTGAGAAACAATTAATAAGATATCTCTGCAGCCCGAGGTGGCCACCTACCTGGCAGTCGTCACACGTTTGCGCCGTCTCCGCAGCCTCGAGGACATCTAAGAGCGTCACATTGCTGCTTCGAGGAGCGACACTGGAGAGAGCC
Organism: Pleurostoma richardsiae; assembly: GCA_030052745.1. NCBI lineage: Eukaryota > Fungi > Ascomycota > Sordariomycetes > Calosphaeriales > Pleurostomataceae > Pleurostoma > Pleurostoma richardsiae. Next base: position 106,158 of record JANBVO010000048.1, read on the forward strand.
CAGCCGGCAGCTCCTAAACCCAACAAGCCCGTCCAGAGAGCCGTCGCCTTCATCTTGACGCCAATGTCGGGAATTGGGAAGTCGACATCTCGACATCAGGAGACAGTCGCTGTTGACCTTACGCGTCCACTCTTATATCCTTATCTAGATCTCCGCACGTGGGTGCTAACGATCCATGCACATCCTTGCCGTAGCTCGTCGGCGTTGCGTCGGGCGAGGCCGAGATGGGAATAACCTAAGCACGTGGAGAGACGGATCAAGCCCAATTCGTCTACCAGGCCCGGTCTCGTACGAATAGGGCCGCAATCGAGGGCCGGAGCAGAACAGCCAAATTGCTAGTCCAATATTCAAGGGGTGAAGTGCGAATCTGCCCATAACTAGTTGCTAAGAGATTTGCGCTTCTGAATCGCCACAAAGGGTATCCTGCCCTTGCATTCTAGCCGACTGTTCGAGGGCCATCCCTCGCCCTTCGAGGATTTGCGGTCTGGCGCCTCGATCCACAAGGCAGATTAGGTTCAATCACAACTCGGCACCCATAACATTGTCCTGTGTGAGTCAAGTCGGGGCACTCTTCACGCCGACTTTGTCTACACTCTCTGCTGGAAGGACGAGTCACCCTGTCGGACTTAGCTGCTCTGAGTTTCTTCTTTGACGGTCAGCATAAGTGAAGGTTTGAGCAGACCGAAGATGAAGCTGGTCCGGAACACGTATTGGGTCCCCGATCGCTGACCACGACCAGTGAAAGGACCCTTCTGACCCAGTTGATCCAGGAACTGAGTAGAGTTTACTTCCCGGACCGTTGCAAATCCGACCCAAAACTACCATGAAGTCAAGGCAAAACTTTCTCAGGCACGTCTATATATACCCCCTCGACCTTTGCCAGATTTCGGATTTTCCAAAAAGTTCTCATCCCAAAATCATACTTCTTCTTGCTGCTTGCTCATCAGCCAAGCTTGCACACATATCGCAGAGACACTCTGGATTCAGCCAAGACTTCAAGGCTGTCTCTGGTCACTGCTACTGCTATCAACTGCTGCTATAAAGAAACTAAACTTATCAGCTGCTGACACTCTGGCGCGAGGCTCCATTCCTCTCTACGTCAGACACCATGGCTGTCGGTCACTTCTCGACTCTTAGTCTTGAGGGTGCTGATCTCATGGGGTCGACAGTCACATCATCTCCTCAGCAGACTGTCAGCTCCCCAGAGAGCGTGCTGGACAGGCTGGATGCATGCTATTCGCAACGTGCTGCAGCTCTACAAGGTCACGCTAAGTCCGAGGTCATCTCCAACCCACGGGATGCGCCACACAGACACATGCGACCCGGACCGAGCATTCTCAAACGCTCACGTTCCAGGGCTGCGGTAGACAGCCTGGATGAGATTCTCGCCTACTACGGCAGCTCTTCCACTGTCTCAAAACACCCCAGCTTCAATCAGAAAGACCTTGGAATCTGCTTGGTCAGCGGAAGAGTCACTATGCCTCATAGCCGAAGCCGGCTTGAGTGGTATGCAGAGACCCGCCTGACCAGGGGAGCCCACAGACTTTTTAAAGACGCATATCCTGCAGCCTCTCAAGAAGTCAGCTGCGAGTCTGCAGACGAGTTCATGACCGATGCGGCTGATGACGATGTCCTTGAAGCTCGTCTGGAAGAAGCGCGGGAGAACAAGGCACAGCTTGAGCAGTTGGGGCAGTATTGCAAGAGGCTGAGGGCTCAGCTCAAGGCTGCTAAGAAGGTACGCATGGAGCAGAGTCGCAAGCATATGGGGGCTGGGCTTCGTTGAGATGCATCATTCCTCGACGGCCTGCTCCGCTGTCTTCACGACACAGCCAGCGCGCATCAGCGTTGAGCCGCACGAAATCATGTGCACGCCTTCGCCCTACTCTGAGAAATCCTGAGAGAGACTGCAAAAAGAAGCTAGAGAAGCAGCGTTTGCTTTGGTCACTTTGAGTCAGCTGGTCATCATTACACATGAAAATGCCCAACTTGACTGGAAAGCGAAATTAATATAGAGCTTCTCTGCCTGTTGTTCTGCAGTCTCAGAACAACCAAAGCTTTGTGCCAGTCGAGTTGAGCATCTAACACGCTCCTCCTGGTTGCAGGCACAACATAATTATCAACAACGGCTTTGGCTCAAGCGACCTTGAAGCGATTGTTTGGCTGAGTTGGCAGCAACCTGCATCTGCTGGTGGCGAGAAACGAACACTACTGGCATTAGACATAATGGTCGAGTAGGTTGTGTCTCCCTTGTAGGAGTTCACAAGCCATCAGGCATCACAGGCAGGGTCGTATGTATCCCTAGTCAATTGATGTACTCAGCGCGTACGGTGGCCTCTTTGTTAGTGACATGATGAGCCCTATGAATCGATGTGACTTGCCTGATAAACCTGCCCCTACAGTTACAGAAATACCACTTAGACTACTGTGATGGTAGTCGTTGAAAATTAAAGAGACTCCGGGTCATCTTTAGCATCTATAATAGTACATATCTAGAAGATTACGTATCTATCTATCGTACAGGACGTCCTTGTAGGATTAGCAAGCCTTATCCATGCGGTTTCCACTGTGTTCCTGTGCAGTTTGCTGTGGCACTTCCGCTCAGTTGGCGGCTAGCTCTCTGAGCCTTCCTCGACCTTGATGCCCTGAGCATTCGGGGTTGACACTGCAGACTCATCAACATGCGCGTCCTTGCTCTTCCGAATCTTGTTCCAGCCCATGCCCCAAGCAGCACACCAAGCCACGACACCAGCCGCTGCCTGTAGATAGAACGTGTGGTCCAAGCTCGTAGAGAACGCTTTCAGGACTCCCGGAAGATCTTGAGGACTGACAAAGCTGCGAAATCTGGTCGCACCCGCAGCAATGATGAGCTCGGCGTTGGCGTCCGGCACGTGCTCACGCAGCTGTGACTTGAGACTGGTATCGAAGATGGTATTATACAAAGTAAGAAAGATGGTGGGACCGATGTACTGACACCAGACGGTGAAGGCCATAGCCTGTGACATCTCATCTGGCGAGACGGCTGACTGGATGGCAATAAGGGGCTGGCAGCTTGTTAGTGGAGGAGCTTGGCGTGGAGACAGCTTGCTTACTATCTGCAGGGCGATGCCACGGCCAAGCCCAGTAATGATTGAATAGCCGACCCATTCGCCCGTTGATGTGTTTGGCTGGAATAAGGAGAACAGGCCGCTGCCGATGCACGAGAGCGTGCCACCCACGAGAGCAAAAGGGGTTAGGTAGCCGATCTTTGTCACTACACCTCGACCATCAGTAACCTGAGAGGTTGGCTGGCTTGATATTGGGAGTCCTTACCTAACCAACCGCCAGTGACTGCTGATGCAAGCTGGGGCAGGACTATGGCCAACAGATACACCCCGCTCATGATGGCATTGACCCCTTTCACACCTTGGAAATAGAGGGGAAGAAAGTAGGTGGATCCAAACACGGTTGCCATCATGAAAGCGTAATTCGCGCCGCTCGTCCAGACTGGCCTGCGCCTGATGGTGGAGAACGGGAGGAGAGCGTCGTCGCCCTTGTGATAATTCCAGAACATCCAGACGATAAAGGTTGCTCCAGCGCCACAGAACAAACCAATGACCTGTGAGGAGTTCCATGCGAATTGGTTACCACCATACTGCAGAGCCAGAAGAAGCTGTATAATGGCTGGGGCGAGCAGGGTGAAGCCGATCAAGTCGAGGTGTTTATGGAGTTTGGGCAAAACCGATATTGCCCTCTCTTTCGGAAGCTGGTCGGGGATGCGGAGCAAGATGAGGGGCACTCCCACCAGGGCTCCCAGAGGAAGGTTGATGTAGAAGCCTTTAGCAGTCGTCAGCGTCTTCCTCTTGCTGGACGGCTAGACCTGAAAGATGCCACTTACACCAGCGCCAAGTGTAGCCCGTTGTAAAGGCGCCTCCAACCAGAGGCCCGCAGATTGTACCCAGCTGGGCAATTCCCATGAGCATCCCCAGCATCGCTGTCCGTATGTGTCACTAAAGAGTCGAGAGTCTCGTTCATGTGGGACGGCTTACCAGGCCGCTTCTCTAGAGGCACCGCCGCCGACAGCACAGTGTATGCGCCACTACTGATCCCAGCTGCCCCAACACCAGCAATGGCGCGGCCGACGATCAGCATGCCGGAGGACTGCGCCGCACCACAGAGAGCAGACCCCAACTCGAATATGGTGAAGAATGCGATGTAACACCACTGCATGGTACACCTAGCATTAGCCTGGATCTCTGAACAAACTTTGATGGTATAACAACCTTCAAGCTGAAATGATGGAGGATTCTCCCCGACAACGGCCCAAAAACAGCACTGGATACCCATTTAGTATTCGGACATGATGTCGTATAACGCGCAGAGATGATACCTTCCAAGTTGGTAAGCGCTTCCGTACCAGCCGACATCACGGAGAGAGTGGAACTCGTCGGTAATCTTGGGGACCGCCTGGTTAAAGACAAGTGTTAGTCTGGCGGAGACCAAAAAGTGCTTCTGCGTGGCGGCGGGACTTACTGTCGAGACAACCGATGTATCTAAGAAAACCAGAATAGATGCCAAGGTCAGGCTAAGAATTAAAAACGTGAACCTGATGCCAGTGACGGGCTCGGTATTGTCCGCCTTGGACGGCTTGGTGGTCCGGACCGGGAAGTCTGCGGAGGGTTCCGTGGAGGGCGTTTGAGAAGTATCCATGACCTTTTGTTCACGAAGCTCGCGATCTGAAAGCGAAATCGCCAGCACCTAGAGTGGTTGTCTTCACGCAAGTTGAATCAACCTAATTGCACCAGGGCTTGAAATCCCAGGTCCGGCATCGAATTGAATGAGGAGACACGTGAATACACGTTGTGAATGGGCAATGGATGTTGGGAGAGAAGGGGACATGTCACGCGTATATTCTGTACTCAGTTCAGTCTGGGCCAACGGGTCCGGAAGACAAACGCCCTCCATATTTCCGTTCTAAGACCCGGACAGGAATTTCTACACGAGGCGAGAGAACACAGTACAGCGCATTACGGCACCTGCACATAGAGACGTGACCGGCCCGCTAGAGGCACGGAGCAGGGTCAAAGCATTTTCCCGGTGCCGGGCCGGAACCGGGTTTGGTAATAAAGATCCGCCGGCGGCCGCCGGACAATGACATAGTGGCGACCTGCGCCGCCGCCGGCTCTTCTACTTCACACCTTCAACCGTCGGCAAACACAGTTTGCAAGTTTGAGCTACTGCCGTTAGAATCAACCTGGTCTGCAAATGCTTAGCCACGGACATGGAGGTTGAGCCCGGCGAGACTCCAGCTTCGGCGGCACCGCGGATTCAGAGCCGCAAAGCTTGCACTAATTGCGCCCGCGTCAAGTGCAAGTGCATCCCGCGAGCGGATGACATACGCTGCGAGAGGTCGGTGGTTTGCCTAGACACCTTTTCCTCCTTAATTTTTTCCTTTGCGTTCTTCTGCCCTCTCTTCGGTGTTGCCTGAAATGCTCACCTGAAGTTAGATGCCACCGGCTGGGCAAGACTTGTGTGCCTTCGGCCACAGCAAAACCACGAGGCCCAAAGCGTGGTGCAGCTTCACGGTCAGCGAGACTCGAGGAGAAGCTCGACGGCCTCGTTGCTCTTCTTCAAGCCCGGAAGGTGCCTACAACACCTAATCATGGAGATCGTGCGAGTAGCTATGAATTGGACGATGGAGCAGATTCACCTTCAACAAGTCAGAGTTTTGTCTCGACTCCGTCCATTGACGAGGGCTATCCTGACGAGCCGTCACCCCTGCAAGCTGACGAGTCTCTTTCCCGGTTTCGGGAAGAAATGATAGTCAGTCATTCCTCTTCCGGTGGGGCTTTGAGAGATGCGGTGCTGATCCGGAAGTTGTAGACCTTCACTCCATACGTCTACATCCCAGCGGATATGACATCTCTGCAGGTCCGACAGAGCTATCCATTTTTATGGTTAAACATCATGAGCGTTGCATCCAAGTCTGTCAAGGCGCGAAACTCTCTCAGCCTCCAGACAAGGCGCATCATTATCGAGAGGGTCGTTGCTGGAGGCGAAAGGAGCCTGGACTTACTGTTTGGGATACTCACATTTGTCAACTGGTTAGTTACGAGCCTGCTAGACTCTCGGGGGGCTACTGCTAAACGGTGACTAGGGTGCATCTTTTCCCAATGGACAAGCAGTTCGCCTCCCTGGCATCACAGCTCGCCGTCTCCTTGATCTGGGACTTGGGCCTTCATATGCCTCCGCCAGAGCACCCTGCTAGATTTCCTCCTGATTTCAACGCTGCAAAGAGGCCCCAGCAGTCGACTAGGAAGGAACGCACGATCGAAGAGCAACGTGCCGTGCTGGGAGCATTTGTCGTCACCTCTATGTGCGCCTTCCACTCCGACCGGTCTCTCCCCATGACCCTTGTGCTTTCCAGCTTTCTGACTAGAAGCACAGGCTCTCGCAAACCCTCAAGTCGGCAGACGGGTTTCGATGGTCGCCCTATCTAGACGAATATCTCGACGACATTTCGCAACAGAGCACCATACCGCAGGACAAGGTTCTTGTGAGACAGGTGAGAATGCAGCTGATTGTCAACCAGTTCCGCTATTCTTCATGGAGGATAAAAAATATGGAGATTCCGACGGCTTGGGTGGATGTTTTACAGCTGCAACTTGACGACATCACCAGTGGCATCGAAGGAACCAGCTCGGCATTTGGAGGGGAATGTGAGACCTTTCGACCATCTCTGATCCTTCTTCCTCTGCTATATTATTATGGATTGACATTAGACTGACGAGATACCCGCCTCAGCAACACTCCTTGGCTTCTACTACTATACAACACTCATTATACGTGAGTGGATAACGGTTAAGTCACCTATCCCGAGGCACGAACCAGATTTGAAGCGGTATGAGGTGTATCAACGATGCGTCAGCTCCATCAAGGCATGGCTTGACATCTTCTTCTCGATGCCCTTGCATACGTACGCGAGCGTGCCCTGCAGCACGTACTGTCAGCTGTGCTACGTAGTGCTCTTTCTGCACCAGATCACTACCAACAGAGATCCTGCTTGGCATCCAGCTGCAGCCCAAGACGTTGTGGACCCGTTGCACACAGTGGACAGCATAATTCACATCTTTGAGCAAATGAAGGCTGCAGCAGTAACGGGCGCTCCAGGAGGCGTGGAAGACCAGGCCTTATCCCTCGGCATCAAGAAGTTCCAGGTGCTTAAATCTACTTGGCATAGTGAGATGGTACCCCAGGACGAGGGACAGAGTGCGGCCCAGGAGTCAGAAATATCTGATGGCTACGAGATGCCATTTCTTGCTGATCCCTTGGGCTCCTTTAGCTTTCATGTGCTACCTAGCATGCTGGATGACATTACATAGCAGCGAGACATCAGTACGACAAGTGGTGGTGATGCGACAGACACTACAGGCAGATCGATTATCAATTATGGATAATACCAAGGGCTCTCAAAATGATGGACTTGGACAATATCACTATCAACCCTCTGTCACACTTCATTTGACAGATCGCCGTCGGTGTGGAGTGATCCTTGAGAGAAGTCTCTATGCTACTCGGGCCACCCCTCTCCTGTTCGCAAGGGAAACGCCAGCCCTCGCTGATTTCATGCAGATATGCAGGCGACGCGTGACGGTAGATCTCACTCTTTTTTGTATCGAGAATATGTCGAGTTCTAACGGGACTCACATGACTAGCTGTCGTTTCTAGGTACGACGGTTTCTGTAGCAACTGATTCTTTCACGCCTTTCGTCTAAGGCAGATATCTCACCAGCAGCCCGATCCGTCTAAGCAAGCCAAGGTTGCTAGATGATCACTCGGCCTCCGAGACAGATCAGGCAGCATGAGATTATCCCACAGGCGCTGAGCTTGAAAGACATATGATTCTTCAGTCAACACCAACAGGTTCTACGCTGAGAAGGAAAAAGGATGGTCGCCATGCAAAGGCAGATGTAGAGTATGTCTTAGCATGTCTGCTCTAGCCTCTTGGCTGAGCATATTTCAGCAGCATCTCATCCGTCATCAGTCGTGTTTGGCAGCTCTCCTCTAAGCAAACACACACCTCGATACCTTCATCAGTCGCTTCGCTCTTCGACCCCGCTCGGCTTGGGTATAGGAAGACAAACCCTTCAAACGCCGGACTAGGCCACCTCAGCGCCCTGGGCAATCCGAAGCCGAAGTCGTGGTTCTCATATGCCGTCATCCCCTGCCAGCTTGAGGCTCCCAGATCCACGCCCAAGAAAGAGTTGACGTTGACCTCAAGCCACCGCTGATCTTTCTGGCCAGCGACCCATCGCAGCAGGCCGGTGAGATATTGAGGCGTGATGGCAGCGATAGACGCTCGAATCGACGCCGCGAGAGTTGACAAGTTCTCCGCGGCGATAACATCCCTCACCGCGAGCGGCTCACACCGAGCTGCGGCAGCGCCGACCCCGAGAAAGCGTTCGGGTAGTGGCGGGTCCCACGCCTTCCTAGTGTCGACCGCATGGACAAGAGTGGCCCGAGACTCCAGATCTGGCTTCAGTAGTTCCAGCTTCGCGCGCGTGATACCACTCCACAGGAGAGCCATGACAGCGTCATAAGTCGAGATCCATTGGTCTGCTCTACCGGTCGATGCCTGGCGCTTGAGAGCTTCAAGTTTGCTTTTGGGAAAGTGCCACATCTGGGGGACCAGGGGCGGCATCTTGAAGCCTGGTGGTGGTGGGGGCATCGGTCCGCCTGCATCCTTGACGACTGGATAGGCATTCTTGAGCATTTCCATCTGCGCTGGTGTTGGTTCTTCCACGTCCAGCGGTGATCCATATATGTTGAAGCTCTGTTTGGTAGGGACAAACGGCGTTCCCTTTCCAGCCGCTGCACTGTTCTCCGCCCACGTGGTCAGAAAGCCGTCACAACCGGGCCCGTCAGACAAAGCATGATGGATTGCCAAGCCTATGACGAGGCCACCCCGGATGAAGTTGAGCTGGAACGCTGCGAGACAAATGCCTCCTTCGTCGTTGGACCCAAGCGGAGAGTGAAGTTGCTTTGCCGTCACGGATTTGGGCAAAAGCTGATTACCCTCGATCAGACTCGCAGGGAACTAGTCATATTATCAGTACGACAATTCTTTGAGCAGTGTGAAAAGGAAGGGCAGAATCTGTTCTTACATCTTTTCTCTCGAGCTCCTCGTAGCTGGGAAATTCGCCTTCGTCCGGCATGTGTTTGACATGCAAACTAACTGTCGAGTTTCGTTTCTTAGTTACCCACATGCGGCCACTGGCTTCGTCCACATCTAGAACGCCGGCGAGAACGGGGAACTGTGATAGAGTGAACTCAAGACCGGCAGTCATGTTCTTCGTGATTGCTTCGGTGTCTGCCTTGTCCGGCAGGGCAAAAACTTCGGCAATCAAAACGTAGATTTTGGGCATGAAATGACCCATTAGGGATAGGGAGTATCTCTCAATCTCGGGTCCCGACTCCCATCCTGCTGGATGGACTGGAATCTCCATCGAGCGTTCGTCTTTCATAGCCATCAGGGGCACGTGGTAAGTGTTAAGAACAGAACTGATGAAATGGTATTGCTGCTAGATGAGCTGGACACAATATGCCTCTCTACAAAGATCAGGAGAGCGGCCGGCTGTTTAATACATTTTGAACGATTATGTCTACGGCGGACAAGCTCCGGCCTGTTCGTCAGTTTACTGGCAGCTCGATTCGGTAACTCATCTGGCTAGGGGAGATCATTGTGGCGTTTCCGTAGCCGAGCTAAAATCTTATACTCTTGGCTGTTGGCTGCAGGAGGTCGACAATAAATATCGGCGGAGCGCGGCGGAAGCAGCGCCTCCCACCTCAAACTCGCTCACATCTGTGTCCCCGTTTCAGCGTTTGTCGACTGCTTCAACTAGTCACGCCAACCATGTCCGCATCCATAGCGGGAGAGCACACCTCTCCGAGCATTTCCCTGGAATCATCAATTCCCAGGCGAGCATTGCGCAAGGGGACTAGAAGTTGCGCTGAGTGTATGAGACAAAAGTTGACTGATGAGAGTGACACGGAATGACTGTTGATGTAGGCAAGCGGCGCAAAACGCGTTGCTTCTTCGAGCATTCCTCGGCCGCGATATGCCTTGGGTGTCAGCGCAGGGGAACGCCCTGTATCGGCCAGGAGTTTGTCGACGTTCCGATACCCGGTGCGGGCCCCAGCGGAGACTCGAGAGGGGCCGAGAGCCTGACGCCTGTGATGGAAAGCCTGAAAAGGGTAGAGCACGTCCTCGAAGATCTCAATGACAAGATCTTCACTCTTAGTCTCGGAAGCCAGCCCAGAAGCCATGGCGGCGAGTCTGTGATGCTGGGTGACTCGGGAGAAGATCGGCTTCAGACTGACAGAGACGGAGGCCACGTCTCGTCAATGAATACCACCACAAGTACGACAGAGGTGCGCAGCCTTACCCAGAGAATCCTATTTCATCCCAGTAATCTAAGGGGTATTTACCTAGGATACGCCTGGCAGCTCTGTCATCATAACCCGCTCGAATATTGGCGTTAGTGTCACATCGCCGGAAGGTCTATCAGAACCGGATGGCTCACTTCACTTCATCCTTCCGAGGTGCGCCGATACATGCCGAGCCCTTCACGCAGCGTTCCCATCCCAGAAAGATACGAATACACTGTTCATAGCTGGCCGAGCTACCATCTTCCTGCAGGCCCTCTGCAACCCGTATAACGAACTATTCAGCGAAAACTCAACCACAGAGTCTGCGACGATGTTTGTTCTTCCACCTGTCACGTCTCACCCAGTCATCCTCGCACGCAAGCTCCTGCAGCTGGCCTTGTGCATACAGCAACTCGATCCTACGTTCGACCGCAGCTCTCTTGAGATGGGGCTCAGTCCCAGTGAGGCTGGCGAGGAGTATTTCAATCTCGCATCCCACACGGTGACTTGCCACGAGGAGTTCCTTGATTCGTTGGAAGGGCTCGAATGCCTGATCTACGAGGGCGTCTACCTTGTGAACTGTGGCAGTCTTCGCCGCGCTCTGGTGTGTCTCCGGCGAGCCTCGACGCTAGCCCAGTTTATGGGCTTCCACCGAAAGGGACTGCACAAGGCGGTATATCAGCATGATCCATCAACTCGCGTTTCGGGGTACTTCACGTGGACCCATATAGCCTACCTTGAGCGGTACATCTCGCTCCTTCTCGGCCTTCCCACCTCTATCACGAGAGTCCAATTTGCAAGCGCCGAAAAACCAGCCGTGCAGACCCATACGGAGTGGCTCGAGAAGGTGCAGATCGACATATGCGACCATATCATCGACAGGAACCAACGTGGTGACTACGATCTCGAAGCGACTCAATTCATCGATAATACTCTGAACAAAGCGGCGAATAGCATACCAGCGAAGTGGTGGGCGCCCATGGAAGTTCGCCAGGGCATGTGCCCAAACGAAGTTATGTCGAGGGTCATCACCGCGCAGCTACAGATTGTTCACTATAACCTCCTCACTGTCCTGCACCTGCCATATCTCCTGCGTAATCCAGGCGGTAGTCAGATCGACTACAGCAAAACAACTTGCCTGTATGCCAGCCGCGAAGTCCTGAACAGGTTCATCACATTCCGCTCTATCGTCCGGATTGTCTTCTGCTGCCGCATCGTCGACTTCTGCGCCTTCACAGCTGCTATGACGCTCCTAGTCGCCCATCTATGTCAGCAAGGAGGGAATAGTTCTCCGTGGCTGCTCACACATCAGCGTCTTGGCGACCGAGCGCTTATCGTGAGAACTATTGAGACTCTAGAGGAACTGCATCGACAGAATCATGACGAGTTGTCGCTGGAGACAGCCAAACTCGCTAGGAAGCTCTTGGATCTCGAGGAAGAATCTGCAGATGTGGGCGACACTTACAACTGTGTCTTGGCCGAACACCAAAACGAAAGCCGCGAAGGACATGCAAGCCGCTCGCTCTATCTCAGAATTCCGTATTTTGGAACAATCAGACTCATGCCCGACGTCTCTTTGCCAGCCCCAACTTCGCACACTGCTTTTGCCGGATCATTCCATAGCGACAACCCTGTCGGACCGCCAGGGCCAGATTTCAGTACTGCTTCAAGCTCACTCCCCTCTGACGTCTTCAAGGAGTCAAACTCTATAGAAGAACAGGTGGCTGCTCAAGCTAGTGGACAAGGACTGCAGCTAATGCAAGGTACGGATATTGCAGTCACCATGGACCAGACATTTGCCCATCTTGACGGAGGGTTCGGTTCATTTGATCCATACGACGTGGCTATGCCAGATATCATGGCCTCTGCAGATGATTGGGCTTTTCAAGGGGTCGATACCGCCTTTTTTGACAGCCTGATCAATGGCAGGACAACCGACCAAGGCGGTCGTGACGAAGGTTGGACAGGCATGAACTAGACAACGAGTTCGCTACTTGCGATAGGGTGCTGAAGTTCGGTTTCCTCGCCCACTGTTAGAATATACTTCCACCAAAGGATAAATAGAGGCGGGAGGGGAAGGGTGGTCATAATGTGTCGTTTGCTGATTGAGCAGTTTTCTATCTATAGTTAACGTTACATCTTTTGTTCCCCGCAGCTCGTATATACAATTCTGTCTCTGCCTTGAGCTATCTCCTCCTCGCATACTAGGAGACGGACAGAGTGGAAGGGGCTTCCGAGCCCTTGCTGCTCTTTGATCATCTCACTCATCAGTCGGGCCATCAAAAACATGCTGTGTTCAGAATCCCAACCTAACTTCTCAAGATCGCAAATTTCCCGATATGTAACACCCACCCCGTAGATGACGTCCATCTCCCTATCTTGCCCATCCAACTCCTTCGCCAAAGCGCACTTCCGAGCTTGCAAGTCCTTCGACGTCAGTCTGCCCTTCCAACACCTCCCGCACCGTCCCACGCAGTAATCGATAAGATACAGGACCACGAGGCCATTCTGCAAGCAGCTGCACAGGCTGGCAACCTCTTCGATGATCACGGGATTGACCTCACTGGGTGACCACAATTCCGACATGTCGATGGCCACCCGCCGGGCATCGCAGAGAGACGCCGCCATCTCTTTGGACCACATACCCTCAAGAACCATAGAGATATTAGTGTGGTAGTTTGGGTCAGGTCCATCAGTGAAAAAGCTGTGCGTCACCGCTTCTATCGCATGGTACGATCCGAAACGCAGGCAGAGAACATCTGTGTTGTTGTCATACACGATACGTTGCTTTTTGCCTGGTAAATACACCACATTGGACTTCTTCGGAACACCACTCTTCATGCGTTCTTTCATCGCCTTGGCCGAGTCGACGCAAACTGCAGACAATGCGCTTCTGACTTTGCACATGGACGGGTCGCTTGTGAATCCGGTTGTCGAAGTCTCTGCGCAGTGTCCAGTTCTGGTCTGCAGGCTGTCGAGAAAGACCTGGTTCTCGTATACTTCATAGCATATCTTGTCCCTGGTGTCCTCACTAGTTGCAAAAGCCTCCCGAGATCGGCCTTTGGCGGCCGGGAAGCAGACGTCGAAGATTTGGATGCCTGGGCTGGGACAAGTGGCTTCCCAGACTTTCAGCTGAAGCTCGATTGGTAATCTTGGGAAGAGGTGGAACATTTCCCCTATCACACGAATTAGATGTTCTAAGATGACTGAGTAGAGCGTGTTCCATCTGTCCAGTCTGATTTGAGTGACTGTATCCCTAAAATAGTTGATCTTCTATTTGAACCCCTTCTCAGCTATCGCCTCTTACTGCCTACCTAGGTACCTAAGTTGGCGGCGGAAAAATCGCCGTGTGCGACGCAGCGGCCAGCCGATAACATGCGATCTAGGGTCGGCGGAAAATCGCCGTGTAAGCCGCGATGGGCGAGCTTACAACACGGGATTCGGGATCCGCAGGAAGGAGAACTCTGGGCGGCCTGACTGCCGCCCCACGGACAATCTGTTGTGCCACTGAAGCTTCGTTATCATTTATATACTATAATTCATAACGTATACCCTTTCCCTGCACTTGTGAATATGCCGAATCCCGTGACACCTGGAATGTTTCCTTGTCTGAGCTCTCGCAAAGTTTTGACAATTATTTAACTAGGCCACGCTCAGTTATAGAGCATTATAAACCCAAGTCAAGCATTTCGTGGAACACCAAGTGCCTCCCTATATAACGCTAGTTTAACGTTGTTAACACGGCACGGGTCCTGCCGCTCTGAGAGCAAAGTTCGGGACTTTCTACAGATTAGCCACATGCCGGCTAAGATGGAAAGTAGATGTCTGCGTTTCCCTCCGAACTACACTAAGTGGAGGGCGGCTAAACGGGAAGACCACTGAAGGTCGAGGTAGAATAAGTACAAAAACAGCAGAGGTGGTTTGAAGCACTAACTATTGATCATGCTCAGTCCACAGACAGACTCAACGCGCAGTGCTTCGTGAGACAACAATACCAACATGAGATGGACAGTACGTGCTCTCACAGGAGTCATCCCGGCAGCCGGACTCGTCGGCGCTCTACCGACCGTCAGCGACCTGTTGCTTAGGGCTGTAGAATGTCCCATCATCCCGTCACCTTTCCCGACGTACCAACAGCTGCCTGTTCAGTCTACGATGCCTGACCCGTTCCTCCCGTTGCAATATACAACCTTAAGCAGCGGGAGTGGCCAATCGAACTTTGCGCAGGTGGTCATGACCGGCCAGGCCAAGGGCCGCATCCAGACGCCGGAGGAGTGGTACCACTGCCGACAACCCGAGATCTTGCAGATGCTGCAAGAGTACCAGTATGGATACTACCCGGACCACTCGCTGGAGAACGTGACGGCGACGCGGTCGGGAAACACGGTCAACATGGCTGTGACGGCCGGCGGTAAGACGGGCAGGTTCAAGGCGACGTTGTCGCTGCCGCCGGGCGCAAGCAAGGACAAACCGGTGCCGGTGGTCATCAACATCGGTGGAATGCTCAACCAGCCGTACCTGCAGGCGGGCATTGCCGTGGTGGGGTTCGATTACACGACTGTTGCTGCCGATAGCAACAGCAAGACGGGTGCGTTCTGGGATGTATACATGGGGAGAGATATCGGTGGGTACGCCCTGCTTCTGGAATCATTTGTCTGGTGTTGTATTGACTTGACCGTATCAAGGGGTCCTGACTGCATGGGCTTGGGGTTTCCACCGCACGCTGGATGCACTAAACATGACGGTTCCCGAGATCGACTCCACCAAGGTCGGCGTCACGGGCTGCTCGCGCCTCGGCAAGGGGGCTCTTGCGGCGGGACTCTTCGACACGCGGATCACGCTGACGATGCCCATGTCGTCTGGAGTGCAGGGTCTCGGGCCCTACCGGTACCATGCGATGAGCGGGCAGGACGAGACACTCGAAAACTCAAAGTCGGGGGCCTCGTGGTGGAGCGATAACACGCTCGGCACCTTCGTCAACCATGCCGAGAACTTGCCATATGATGCGCATACGATCGCCGCTGTTATCGCACCGCGAGCGCTGGTTATCGATCAAGGGACGGGGGATCAGTTCACAAACAGCAAGGCAACGGCGGTCATTGTGTACCCGGCCGCGAAAGTCGTATATGACTGGCTCGGGGTCGGAGACCAAATCGCCATGAGTGTGCGGAGCGGCGGACACTGCGATATGAGCGGATAGTACGTTTCTCATCTCAAAGAACTTCCAAGGCTCCAAACTGACGATTGATACTTCAGTAACTCGGTGCTGCCCTTCGTTCAGAAGATCCTGTTGGGAGTGAACACCACGAAGAACTACAACGATCTCGGGTCGTACGGGTCACCGATCACTTCGGCGTATCCTTGGGCTACTGCTGTTCCGAAAGCGGCCTGACGACGCAGCAGACGAGTCCTCTGCCTCGAACAGCTGGAAGGCACATAAGGCGACGCGAATATTGAGTGTTTCCATAAGACGAAGATCTTTAAACCTCCGCTGAATCAAGGCAAACTGCCGAGAATGGAACCAGGAGGAAGCCCTAGCAGAGGGCGTGGTCTGGATGGAGAGTTGTGATTGGAAGTGGTAGTTGCCATAACCGGCCAATGAGATGCAACTATTGGCGGTGTAGACCCGCAAAGGTATTTATAAGGGATGCTTACGCTCTATCAATATGAGCGATAGGGACGGGCGACAACTCGGATTAACAAAGAGATACAATGTGTATATGGTAATAAGACCTGTATCTGCTTTCAAAATATAACTGTCTGTCATTCACATGGTCTTCTGGCTAAGAAAGGAACCTCAACGTGAAACACCGACGTCCCGCCGAATCCGGTTAGCGGAAGTCGGCCCGGATAATCTAAATCCCAGCTGCCCTCACCTTGAACTGGCCTCTTGCCGCGAGCTTCCGGCAGCGCATCACTGCTCGGCCAGAGCTACGAACCAGAGCTTTGAATTGCGTTGGGGAATGATGGTTGAAGCGAGGACGGAGCCTTCCACCATTCCACGAATATTGCATGATGGAAGGCGGGACGGACTTAACGAGAGGTGAGCGATAGTGCTCTGCTCCTCCCACGATCGAAGAACCTCTCGGAAAGCCCGAAGCTAACCGTTTCTCGACTGCAGACATCTCGTGGTCCTCGATCCCTACCGAGCTTCTCCTCGCTGAGCTCTCCAAGCGCGAAGACGAAACATCGAAGCCGCAGTGCGGCTCGGGCGAGAAAGGGTTCTACAATACCTCGCTCCATGTCTTTGCCCTAATTCTCATCCTCGTCCTGAGCGTGTTGGGTACGTCTCGCGGCTCGCCGGAGCGATTACTGGACTGACGAACCCGCTTGCAGCTTGCGGGTTTCCGCTGTTCTCGAATCGGTCGTCCAGAGGCCGCCGGCAGAGCAGATTCGTCTTCCTGTGCCAGCACTTCGGCACTGGCGTACTGATAGCGACAGCCTTCGTCCACCTGCTCCCGACAGCCTTTACCTCGCTCACCGACCCATGCCTCCCCTACTTCTTCAACCAGGGCTATCCGCCTCTCCCGGGCCTGGTCGCCATGGCGTCGGCGCTTGTTGTGGTGGGCTTGGAGCAGTATTTGACCACTCGGGGCGCCGGCCATTCCCACTCGCACGATCTCTGGGACGAGGACGATGAAAGCGAGGACAATGGCAACTTGAACACCCACGGTGGAGGCCTTGCCGCACGAAGAGCGCCAGGCCATAGGCCCGATGATATCGCGCTGGATGATCTCGGCGCGTCGGAGGGTCTGATGGCCGGAGTGTCCCCGCTGCCGGAATCGACGCCCACAACCCAAGCCAACGGTAAGGACACATTCAAGCGGGATTCACCAGAGGACGACTTCGACGATCAAGAATCGCTGGACCTGGAGCTTAACCTGGACGAACTGGACCCTACGAGTGCCTCTTCAAATGGCCACCGCCAGCCGTTGACCGGCGCTCCACTGCCGAAGGAGCCGTCGACACCGGCTCTGCCTCACATACCCAATCCCGAGGAGCAGAAGCGCCTCCTTCTGCAGTGTCTGCTGCTTGAGGCTGGCATCCTCTTCCACAGTGTCTTTATTGGCATGGCTCTCTCAGTTGCGACTGGGCCGCCCTTCATCGTCTTCCTGGTGGCAATAGCGTTCCACCAGTCCTTCGAAGGCCTTGCCCTCGGCTCCCGCATCGCCGCCATCCACTTCCCGAAGTCCTCCCCGCGGCCGTGGCTGATGGTGCTGGCGTACGGTACGACGACACCCATCGGACAGGCCATCGGCCTCGTCATCCACAACTTCTACGACCCGATGAGCCAGACGGGCCTGCTGATGGTCGGGTTCATGAACGCCATATCTAGCGGGTTGCTGCTGTTCGCGGGGCTGGTGCAGCTGCTCGCGGAGGACTTTCTGACGGAGAAGAGCTACAAGACGCTGCGCGGGCGGCGGCGGGTCCACGCATTCCTTGCCGTCTTGGGCGGCGCCTCCCTCATGGCTGTCGTCGGTGCATTCGCATAGATCATCTACGGGCCGGACTGTTGCGATGATTTCGCGCCTCTTTTGTCTAGAACATGGCGTTAGAACACTAGATAATCTCTTTCAAATCGACTCGTCTGCTGATGCAATTGTGCCCCTCCAGCTCTCCGGTGCCATTACGCATTCCCTAGTAATACGCCGCCATCCGTGGGCCATTACACACTGACGCGCGGCAAAGGGACGCTGGGATGAGCCGACCAGCTTTCCGCCTTAACCCAAACTAGCTTCTATTTCGGGGTGTTCTGTGGCCTCGCAATTTCCGTATCCAGATCCGAAATGCTGTTGGTGACGCCTGCTCTTGAATGCCGTGGCAGTGCTGGGAAACTTGGGAACAAAGCAGTGATTACCACAACTCTTTGTCCGTTCCTGGTGGTTGATGCGGGTCCAAAGGGATCTTAGCGGCACAAAGCCTTGTACAGCGTTGTTCTCGAGTCGACTCTCTGGCGGCTGGGCTTCAGTATAAAGCTACACTGCCATCCTCCTCGACAAGCACGGGACAATAGGGGGTCACCTTGCGAGAACATGAACCTGTCCTCACACCCGGAGAAGACTATCTGAACATCATTGCCATAGAGCAGGATTCACGATGTGCATCTGCTGGAAGGTGCTCTACTCCTGCAGAGCCTGCGGGAAAATCACCAGCATCGGTGATGTCTGGGAGCACTGTGCCTTCACCAACACGCACAACGAGCCATGTGGCAACATTGTGTACAAGAGGGCTAGGCACAGGAGCCTGTGCAGGGGTTGCTTTGCCGCCCTCTAGGTAGAGTAGCTGTTGCATCATGAATAGCATGAGCCCGCAGTGGAGATGAACGGCGTAGAGTAAGCTGTAGTTATGTCTTTCTCTTACGAATAGACTCCGTACACAAAAATTGCAATGATATGTGGTGCATCAGTGCCATGTGAGACTTTAATTTTCAAGAAACGGGGCAGATTAGCAACTTGCCTGTCAAGTTCGCCTGTAGATGGGCATGGATCGTGTGATGGCCCCGTACCGAGAAGAGCCCGCCGCGTCGATGTTCTATGATTGCCGATTCTATTTATGTCTAGCCGGCCTATCATTCCTATTGCTAATCTATATAAATACTGTGGGGATTAGCCTCAGATTTGGTGTCTGGGGAAGATGATGCTCATTGGGTTCTTAGATTAAAAGGGGCGACTACATAGCAAGCATGACAATTAGCCGCCAAGAGCTCCGCATCATGAACATATAAGGGAGTCGAGACGAGACCCCGGAAGGAGAGACTCTAGTCAATGCCAAGACATTATCTCTCTGGGACAGTCACAATGTTGGGCATCTCTCTTCTCACGCTCGCCGTCGCCGCTACTACGAGCCTGGCACAGGGCATCGCGCCCGCGGGCTACCGCACTGTGGTTATCACGACGGCCTGGAACGACAAATATGTTCTGCAGCCGGCAGCGCCGGTCAAGACCGGAAGTTCTCTTGTTCTGTGCGTCCGGTGTCTTCCGCTGCCTGGTGCTTGCTGACCTCTCCTAGAATGAGCCGCACCGACAAGATCGACCAGCAGTGGTACCTCAAAGATGGCAACACCAAGATCCAGTTGGCCAACAGCACTCTCTGCCTTGATGCCGGTACCGCCCGGAGCAATGGGAGTCCCCTGACCGTCACTACCTGCGCCGATGCGCAGGCGTCCCAGAAGTGGGTGTACAATTCGGACAGTCAGATCGTGCTGGACACGACCGGCTCCAGTAAGCTATCCTAGCGGGCTGATTACAGATTTGGAGCTGACTACTGGCAGAACTATGTGCGGATCTCTACATGGGGACTGTCCGGGACAACACTAGGGTCGTTATCTGGCAGTGCATATCCGGGGACAAGAACCATATCTGGAAGGCTGTCAATGTGAGCAGTGTGTTTTAACGGAGTAGAGGGATATTTGGAGTTCTACATACTTGCCGGAAATCTGGGGTAGTTATGCCTTGTTCCTAGCAGGATCACGCCCAGAATCGTACAGACGTCGAGGAAGCGTACGCCGAAGAAAGTTGCAGAAACCTTCCGCTTATCGGAGCACACATCCATGTCCCCAAAACGAAGGCTTGGTGCTTCTCATTTATTCACAACAAAGGAGAATTGTATAAAATGATGCTCTCAGATCAGCGTTGATGTTGCTTTCTCAGAGGTTGCATTATCATCATCATAGCTGATACGTGACATTCGAAGGCCAGCGCAGCATGATCGTAAGAGTGGTCGGAATTCTAAACTGCAGTAGATCTAGCGCACTAAGACATGGAGAATGTTTCTATATCGCGAATCACTCGTCGCCGGGCCCCAACGTCGCGTTCTTCAGTGTATATGAATTTTATTTTTACGTGCTTGGAGGACGCGATAGAACGAGTTACCTGTGTAAGAAGCGTCTCCCTGCTCTCTACTCCGTATAATTCATAACGCCTGTTCCAGTTTTCACGAACAAAGTGACGACTGGAAGGCTGCCATTGTAACTTTTCCTTAGAGCCTGAACGCAAAGTCGTCTTCTACCTCGGAGCTTCCCCTGCTAAAACCATTGTGCATGATCTGCCCGCATCCTCGACCAGACCTTGCACATGCCCTTCATCGTCTCCCGGACCAACGTGGAATCCCATAGCCATTCCCGAGCCGACATGCACCAGCATATGGCAGTGCAGCATCCAAATCCCCTCTCTCGTCGCAGGGAAACGAAGTACGACATGGCCCCTTCGCGGCACGTTGACGGTGTCTTTCAAGAGGGGGGCGTCTATTAGTCCTCCCGGCGGTGGTGTTCCTTCGTACGCGTTCCATGATCCCCACCCGCCTTTGCCTGCCCGATAGCGTGAAATTACATAAAAAGAGGTGCCATGCAGATGGAAAGGGTGGGAGCCATCGTCGCGGTTGTTGAGGACGAGATCTACCCATACTGGAGCCGAGCCGTCCTTGCTGGTCGAGGGGATGAAGGGAATAAGCTGATTCTTGTCCCATTCTGCCCGCGAAAGACTCAATAGGGGCCTATCCTGTGGGGTCCATGATGTGTGGTTTATGAAACCCATGGGCTTGTTGTTGTAGCGAGCAAGCTTTTGAGTTTTGATGTATAGAACAACGGTGTATTGCGCATCGTCAAGGGCAGTCGGCGAAGAGACGACGGAGGCCGTCGCTGTCGCAATATCCAGCATCGGCCCGGAGTTACGATCCGTGTTTAAGCTAGTCTCTTGGTCTGCTATGCTATTAGATGCCGACCCAAAAACTCGAAACGACTGGTCGGCGATCAGGGAGGGGTTTGAATATTTGAAGTTCCTGGAGTAACTTTAGTCGGCCATACAAGTTTGTCGATGGTCTTTCGCGACTTACTCTCGATCAAGGCTTATGTGTAACCTAGATACAGAGATATCCTCGTCCGACCAGTGAACGACAACATCTGCTCGCTCTCCGGGATAGAGAATGCCCAGCTCATCAGCCGGCGGAGCTGTAACAGCAAAGCCCCCGTCAACCGTGATGAGTTGCATGGTGGCTCCGGAGACCCGCGCGGAAAATCCGGCAATACTTCCAACGTTAACTAATCTCAGCCTTGATGTTGCCAGCGGCGAAGAAAGCAAAGGTTGTATGTCGTGCTCTTCGAGCTGGGAACATTGCAGCGGCCTCGCCGGCACCGCCATAGTGCAATCGAATCGGCCCCATCCGTTGACAAGAAGAGAGTCTGGCACTGGCTCGTTTCCAAATGACCGAACACTCGTGTACCAGGACATGACCTCATCAGCAGAACGATGGAACCAGTCCCCGACCATCACCAGGACATCCTGGCTGTAGCCGTGTCTCTCGGACTCTGTCCGACCATCTTCATGACGAGGTTCGTGTACGACAAACCCACCAAAGAGCCCGTCTCCACGCTGGGATTGGAAGTGCGCGTGCCACCAAAACGTGCCCGTGCAGTTGTCAGGGATCATGAGCCTGTATGTGAAGCTCTCCCCAGGGGCGATGGGACACTGCGTGAAGCCGGCGGCCCCGTCCATCTCGTTCGAGACAGGAACCCCGTGCCAATGAATGGCGACACCCTCATCGGACAGACCATTCTGAACCTCGATAACGAGTTCGTCTCCCGGACGCGCCTCGATGGTCGGCCCCGGGAACTCATCATTGACGAGATAGACTCGTTTCTTGACGCCATCTGGGTGCCGGTATCCGGCTGAGATATGCCAGCGCAGACTAACCGACCGGGGTTCTCGGTTGATATGATCTTCTGGGTGAAGCACAATGCCAATGGTTCTGCTGGGATCAAGCGGTGGCTTGACATGAGGATCTTGGGAGGATGCAAACAAGGGCCCGGGCCGGTCCCCGTAGTCAGCTAAGAAACCGTGAAGGAAGAGAACGCCCAGCAGGCTCATGACGACGAGAGCAGCCAACTTCCGAAAACGCCACAGCATGCTCTTTACTTCATCTGCACCCACACCGGCCCCTATATGCGGCCCGACCCGGCTTGAATGCATTTCAATGCTCTCTTCAGAAAGTTCATCATCCTCTCGAGGGTTGACGATATGTAGTGTCTTCACGCCAATACGATTCCTGCCCATCTTCCTCACGCCCTCACATGGCCGCTTAACGACGCCAGGCATAACGGGGGAGCGTCCTCCCACGGCTTTGGGAATTCCCCGTGGGACTACCGAGCACGAAGTCTCCAACACGTGCAGTCGATTTCCACCGGTGCTTGACGATCTGTGAAGGTTGAACAGAGGTGGGCCGGCTTCTCGCTCGGCGGGGTCCGAAGGCCACGGGTGTTCAGAGTCGCAATTGATTGGATGTTCCCTCGTCCCAACCAGCTGCACATTGAGAATGTCCCTCGGAACGAGGATGAACAGGCATGCGAAAGTAATTCCTAGCGTCTTTTACCCCTGGTAAGGTGTAACGCTCCCCCCACAGAGGCAAAGGTAGTCGTGGTCCTCTGTCCAGTCCAGACCTGGACATTGTAAGCTTGCGCCGGTGTATGGCCAAAACGGCGGCTCTAATTCGATGGCGATGCTGCGGGCCTCAGATGGCGCCAGGTACCGAGTTCGTGGATCCAATGTTGCCGTCGACCACGTTGAAGTATTATTAAGACCTCTCTGTCTACTTGAGTGTCTTCAATCTCTTGGACGGCGGTGCAAGCATACCTTCGCTCGCCAGGGGCGCATTCACAATGGCCCTCATTCTGTCTCTTGCGGTCGGCATATGCTCGCTGGCCGGGAAGGCTGCTGCCGGCTCTCTCGCAGACATCGACCATGTTGTGCTCTTCATGCAGGGTAACAACCGCCATTGACCCGAGATTCGAAATGTGTATGTTGACTATCGTGGGCAGAGAACCGTGCCTTCGACCATTACTTCGGCACGCTTTACGGCGTGAGAGGGTTCTCTGATCCGAATGTGCAGCTCAACAACGGCACTCCAGTCTGGCAGCAGAAGGCCGATGCTTCTCTTGGGACAAACGCAACTTCTTTAAACCCCTGGTACGTCAATTATCTAGGGGGAGACTGGCTGAATGCTACCCAGTGCATGGAGGCCGGAGACAATGGCTGGTCTTCCAACCACGAGGCCCTGAACTTTGGGCTGAATGACGCCTGGGCAACGAACAACACGCCTTGGTCCTGGGTTTGTAGTCCAAGAAGCACCGCAAGAGATTATCAGGCATATTTACTTCTTTTTATCAGAGCCACTTCAGGAGGTCCGATCTCCCAGTCCAGTTCGCCATTGCTGATACCTGGACGATCGGCGACATGTATCAGGAGTCCGTCATCGCCTCGACGAACCCCAACCGCGTGACCTGGGTGTCTGGAAGTATCAATGTGCCTGGGTCTCCGCAAAACTCTTCGGAAGGCGGCTACCCTTATATCGACAACAACGAGATGCCCGGATGCGACGACCTCGGCATCAACTGCTACCCGCTGTCTTGGAAGACTGTCGCCGACATCTACCAGGACGCCGGCGTGACGTGGCAGGTCTACCAAGATGCCGACAACTTTGACGACAACCCGTTTGCGTGGTTCAAGCAGTTCCAAGACGCCAGCACCAGCACCGAGTTGTACGAGCGGGGCTTTGCCGGCCTCTCCCTGGAGACGTTCTACGCACAGGCAGGCAATGGCACCCTCCCCGCCATCAGCTACATCATCGGCCCGTCCGAGCTGTCGGAGCACCAGCCGTACGCGCCACGCGACGGCGCCTGGCTGCAGAAGAAGATTGTGGACGCCGTGACGTCCTCGCCGGCGTACAACAGCACGGTGCTGATCATCTCGTACGACGAGACCGGCGGATACGGCGACCACGTCACGCCGTACCACTCGCCCCAGGGCACGGCCGGCGAGTGGATCCAGGACCCCTACGCCGACAGCGGCTACACCTTCGCGGGGCCCGGGTTCCGGCTGCCCTTCTACATCATCAGCCCCTGGACGCGGGGCGGCGCGGTCTTCACCGAGCACGCGGACCACAACAGCCAGATCATGTTCGTCGAGGAGTGGCAGAAGGCCAAGGGCGTCGACGTCACCACCGACCAGATGGTGCCCTGGCGCCGCGAGCACATGAGCAATCTCGTGTCGGCGTTCGACTTTGAGAATCCGGATTACAGCGTCCCCGAGCTGCCGTACGCCATCCCGCCTCACACTAGCTCCGACGGCGCATACAACGGGGCGGCGTACTGCGAGGCGACCTATCCGGACCAGAGACCGCCTGTGCCGTACGAGGGTGAAGATGGGGCCACCACGGATGTGAGCAGCCTTTCTGAGGAAGGGTTCCGCAGCGTCCGAGGGTACCTGACCGAAGGCCGCTGGCTCACCTTTGAGCAGGGTGCTCTAGCCCTGACAAATTCCGTTTCCAGCCACGGATGCGCCCAACTGAAATCGTCCGTAGCCACACAGGGGCATGAGTCGGTCGGCCAGAGGTGGGTGGTTCACGCGGTCGAGATAGGAGGCAGCCAGTTCCGTATCAGCAGTGCCGTGAACAACACGTGGCTGACGGACAGGCCGAGCCTGACCAACTTGGGCTCTCGAGCTGGCGTCTTCGACCTGAGCTATGTTCCTGGAAGTGGTCACGCAATCCGGACCTCAGGAGGGGCTTTCCTTGGTCTTGATGCGACCGGAGCAGTCGTCGTACAGGACAAGGCGTCGTACTGGGACGCCTTCAGCGTCACGTACCACAGCTGAGCAATCTTATATGCGGCACCTCAACGCTCTGTTGCGTGCTACCATTAGAAATTTCCATTGGCACTTGACGGTCGATCCTGATCTCGCAGAAGACGTTGCCGAGAAAGATCTTCCAGCAGCCTAAATGTATTCAGGCACTATATGATTAAGACTATGCATCATGCCAAAGGTTTCCGCCTAAGGTGGTAATGTGTATCCTTATGCGAACAAATCCTATAAAAAATCAGCTATCTAGCCTCCACAGGGAGGTCTCAGCATGATCACCTCTGCTTTGAGCAGTCACAGTTCGTGTGCTGTCCTTTCTAGGATCCGTGAAAGGAAGCTGTCGATTGCCTCGGCCGTTATGGCACTGCTCTGGTCGAACGGAAACGAATCGTCGGCTGTCTGCAGGGAGAATGCTGGGTAGGAGCCCAAGGCTAAGCCCACCGGCTCTACCAGGAACGCAAGCTTCCGCGCATCTACTGTAACGAAGTCGACCTCTCCTTTATACTTGAGAGCGATGTCCTTGAGGTCCTTGGCAACCGCCGTCCGTTCTGAAGCCTCTTCCGCAAAGATCATTGCCAGGGGTCGTCGTGACTATCAAGACGGCACGTTAAGCGAGCTCCTTGCGCGTGGTTAGGGTGATCCAAAACAACGCACCTGAATGTATTCTCCAAGCCTTTTGAGGTCAAGTTTAGCGATCAACGGCTGTGACGACCTCTTTACCCACGACTCAATATCCTCCGCAACTAGCTTTCCGTTGTACTCAGGCCGTATCTCGTCAAGCCTGCTATACACCGTAAGCAGCGCGTCTCCTGTCACACCTCTTGGAGTAAACGATCCCTCGGGAATTCCCAGGAAGAATCCTTTCCGCAGTCTACCCGGCAGCGCTCGTAAATGGCCATCTCCACCATCTACAATTTCATGCCATGCGTTCCGGTCGATCATCAGAAGCGGGACATCCAGGCTTTTAAGTACCTCGAACTTTCTGTCGTCGACTACTTCGTGATCTGGTATTCGCCTCTGCAGAGCGGCGGCTACAATGCTAGTGATCTGTGAGCTCCTAAGCCCCGCACCAGGCAGTTACGGCGCCCGTGAAGCGTGCGTACCTAGCAGCCTTGAAAGATGCACGCATACGCTTGTGTTCTCCGTTCTCGATTATCCTGATTGTCGGATACGAGATGACCTTGTGGGAAGCGCAAACCTCGGCCGTCTTATCGCAGTCCACTTGAACAACCGAGATTGACCACGGCTCGAGGTCCTCTGCAGCCTGTTCAAGCTCGGGCAATAGAGCTTTGCAGGGCTCACTGAAAGGAGTTCGAGGTTATTCAACACGTATCACCATGGAGTGAATGCGGGTAGACTCACTACCATGGCTAAGACAGGCGTCTCTTCTTAGCTTGGCAGTACAATGACAGGGAAGTTGTGAACGCTCACCACACAATCTGGAAACATTAATATCTTAAACGTGCAATATACTACGTGCTTGTAAGGGTTCAACTCACATGCTACTACGGTAATATCCGCCGTAGATAAACGGCTCTCGAAGTCGGCGCCGTCGGCATGGTGTAGTAAACCCAGCCCCACCGGAACACAGGAGATGACGAGGAGCAGCAGCAACATGGCAGGTCTGCCGCCGAAGATGGCTATATATGGTTGATTCGGTCCGTCCTGCTTGCGACTCGCCATGAGAAGATGCGTTGAGGCTTGAGCAGATCGGCATTACGACGACATTTGCGCTCGCACTGCTCGCCGCTCGGGCCGACGTGGGTCTGTCGGACGCGGGAGACGCCGTCTTGGCAACCGGACCATTCAGCTGCTGCCAAGCCCCCACGTGTCCGACGCGCATCTCCGAACTTGACCGGCGACCCGCAACGGAGCAAGATGCTGTTCCGTATGGTCCGTTACGGCTCTGCAATGTATATTCAAGCCCTGTTCAGGGCAATGCTGGAGGTTCTCGGGTTCCCATCAGTGTCCCTTCCAATGCATAATACAGAAGATTGACAAATGACCACGCTGCAGTCGTCGTACAAAACCTTCTTCGGCCTGGCTGCTGGCCTGGTCGTGCTGCTGGCTCTGGCAGTGGCCACCTTGGACCCGTTGGGATGGATACGCCAATATTCCAAGGGCGGCAGCGGGACCCCGACGATCTTCTATCTGTCGGAAGACCCCCTTGTCGTCTATCTCAAAGACTTCGTCACCCCGCAGGAGGCAGCTCACCTTGTGTCACTTGCGTTAGTCAGTGACGTATCAGTAATGTTAAGGGAAGCCTGAATACGCTGACCAGGAAGCAAAAGTGAACCGAGATTCGCTCCGTCGATACTGTGGGATGACCAAGGCAAGCCGCACATGGACAAGGCGTACCGCTCCTCGACGACAGCCAAGCTTCCCCGCGGGGACAGCGTGGTCCGGCGGATCGAGAATCGCGCCAGGTCGATGCCCTTCTACAAGGCGGTCGGCGACTTCCAGCCCATGGTCGTGCAAAACTACGGCGTCGCCGGGCAGTACCGGGACCACTACGACTGGTACGACGACGCGCACGCGGTCGGGGGCAACGTCGCCTCGACCTTCTTCGTGTACATCCATGCCAACTGCACGGGCGGAGGCACCAACTTTCCCCGGCTGACGCCGCCGGCTGAGGACGATGGCACGTGGTGCGAGTTCATCGACTGCGACCGGCCGCTGGAGGATGGCGTCACCTTCAGGCCGGTCCCGGGCAACGCGGTGTACTGGGAGAACCTCAAGCTCCGCGGCGACGGGGAGGGCCACGCGAAGACTCTCCATTCGGGGATGCCGGTCACTTCGGGGAATAAGATGGGGTTGAATATGTGGACTTGGAAGGATGCATGAGGCTATACTGTGCGCAGGTACATCATGCCTTTAACGCCAGTTCTCAGTCATGCTTGCTTCGGCCTGGATATTGAACGTTCGGCAACAGGGCCCCAAATCGAAAACGAAGCCGTCTTCGTTCAGGAGTACTGGAGAGGAAGCCATGTAGCAGTCAGAACGAAACAAGACTATGAAGTAGAATGCCTTGTTGGATCCTGATAGGTCACAGCATATCTCCAAGATTGTCGTTCCTTGCGTGAACTCATCGGGAGATGTACAATGATTATCCCATCACTCATCCACTGTAGAGAGCTGAATAGTCAAGTCCTAGAGCTCCGTGCCGTCCACCGCGCATGAACGGGAATTGCCGGCTTTCCGGAAGATAAGCCCTATTCCAGAGCCAAAGCCAGGGGTCGAACGAGAATTTCTTAGTTCAAAAAAGCCGAGTGTGCGAGTCTTTTGAAACTATTTCGATGTCCTTTACTGGCAATATCGTGTCCTGAGCGAGGGTTAGGGTTGCTTTTATTACGTAAGCGGCTCCTGCGCATGAATTTTAATTTCGCGGAGGAAACGCGACACGAACAAATTGCCCCGTGCAAGACGCGTCTCCCTGCTTTCCATGGCGCCATAATACCACAACGCCTGTTTCTCGTCCGCTTCTACGATCGCAGCGGCGACTGACTCCGATTGACACCTAAAGGAGCTACCAGCCGGCCATTCGAGAACCCGCGGGCATTCCACGTCCCTCGAACATGTCGAGGCTCGGATTGAGGAGCCAAGAGCTCGTGAGATGCACAAGATGCTGGATGCAGTACAGGACGGCTTCTGTCGGCGTCACCCCGCTTAGCCAGAGCATACGACAGGCCTCAACACGCGCGAAAGTGTCAGCATCGACAGGCGCAGCTGGCGAGGTTGCGCCCGTTCCGAAGAAGAAGATCAGCACGAAAACCACTACGACGACGACCAAGAGGCCGAGGAAGAAAGCAGAGACTGCTGCCGCACCAGCCGAAGACGCCCCGGCAGAGCCTGTCAAAAAGACGAAGAGGGCGGCTTCGACGAAGAGTACGACAGCCAGCAAGAAGACAGCAGCCTCCGCCGCGAGTTCGACAGCTACTGCCCCCAAGACGACGCGGACAAGGAAGACAGCAGCGGCAGCGTCGAGTACGCCGTCTGCCGCGACACCAGCTACTTCCGCGACTTCAGCGACCTCCGCGACCTCCGCGACCTCCGCGACCTCCAGGGCCCCTGCGACCCCTACTACGCCTACGAGTGCTACGGTCTCCACGAGGTCGGCACCGGCCACCGAGCCTCCAAGAACAGTTCTGGTGGATCCGTCGAGCCCGGAGTACAAGCGGGCTTCCTTGAAGTACACGTCTGTGATGATTGCGCTGCCCATTCTGATCGTCACATCGTACTACCTCTTCGACAGACGTGAGTCGCTCCTCTTCCTCTCGCAGCTCCTTACTGACGCCCCCTAGTGGCCCTAGGGAATCCGCAGAAGAGCTTGTGGGCCCCGGACTCGCCGCCACCGCCTCCCCCAGAGACGAACGAAGAGCAGAATTGATAGATGTGCATGCCATCTCCTCTCATTCCAATCCTGCCGTAGATTTGTCGTGTGATCCGCCGGGATGTGACTGTTGTGAATCGACTATTTCGTCATCATGGTCGAGACCCTCAGAGCTGAGCTGCAACTGCCGAGCCAGGTCTAAGCTGTACCGAGACGAGTACTACAATCTGAGGCGTGCCATCCGGCTTTTGACCTCGGCTGCCACGCGGGACTACGTAGCTACGACTGATTCACTCTCAGCCTGCATTCAGGCGCACCCTAGCAACCCAAGGTCATTGTGCAACTCAACCTCTTAGCTAGAGATGAATGACCAAGCATGACAGTCCTGGTTGAAAAGAAGTCTCGGCTCCAGGTCTAGAACAGGCACGCCGTCGAACAGCCGACAGCTCGTCTCCATTGAGTTCGAGAAAGTGCGAAAAGACATGTATGAATGGGTATGTAGAACTCGTCTTCAAAGGCCTCTAAAGTCGTCCCTAGACACCATAGCCATCTTGTTCACCCAATACCAATCACACTAGCTGCTCCTGAGAGTGGGCGTGGTCTACAAGCACAGCAACAGCTACGAGCGTTAGCCGACGGCCCATCATCTGGCCCGGCGAGACCTCCGTCCGTATCAAGATAAAAGTACAACGCGAGCTTCCTCACCAACAGGCCAGTGGGCTGTCACCTGGTTCGGTCCTGACCGGGAGACATCTCCTTCCTCGGATCCCAACGACTTCCACAGCGTCAGGCCTGCGCAAGGTCCGCCTCCATCTTCGCCCAGACACCCGGATTCATGTAGCCAGAGAGCCAGAAGTTTCCATCGGCGTCCTTGCCTATAATTGGGAACGCATCGGGAAGGATCAGTCCAAACTGGTTGTTTTGGATGTACGAAGGTTGTCCCGGCTTGCGATTCCCGGACGTCGGCCCCGGCGTCACTACTGCCGCCGAGAAGTCCAGCTCGAACAGCTTCGCCTTCAGCCAGTTTGAGTACGTGATCATGTGCATGGTCCGCTCGCCGAACATGGGCGGCAGCTTGCCCGGCGCGACGCGCCACATGGCCGCGAAGGCCTCGACCTGCTCGCGGCTGCCGAGCTCCGTGATCGCACGGCGGATCCGGGCGGCGACGTGGCCGAGCGGCTTCTCGAAGACGTCGCGCACCGGCATGGTCACGAAGATGAAGCCGACGGCGTTGGACACGTACGCGATCCTCTCGCCGGCTGTGCCGGGGCGCTCGAAGAGGTCGCCGCTGAGCGGATTCCGAAGGGAGTAGGCGTTGTTCAGCACCACGTTCCTCTTGGAGTCGCGCGGCAGGTGGGTGACGGCGATGCGTGTCCACCAGGCGCAGAGGACGTCGCCCTCGCTGAGGAAGGTGGGCTTCTCGGAGCCGGTGTCGACGGCAAGATCGTGGGCGGCCTGCTCCTGAAGCTTCGCAACGAAGGACGCGGGTACGCACACCACGCGGTTCTCCTGTGTCTTGGTGAAGTTGATGATGTTTGAGAGCCCGTATCCGGCCAGTCCCAGGAGGGACAGATGGCGGTCCGCGAGCTTGTACGGCTCTGTCGGATGTTTGCCGAACTCGGCCAGCGGATCTGTGTCGGCGCCTTGTGGCACGACCACCTCGTCCCCCCTCCCGTTAAGGATCAGCATCCACGCGTCTAGGAGCGCCCTCTTACCCATGGCGTCCATCATGGTGTGTGGCCAGTACATGCATACTGCGGTCTTGTCCTTGAAGGACACGATGTGGAGGCCGAGCTGGGGTATGTCTGCGTTTAGGTAGTCGTCCAGCTTGACCGGACCGCCTTCACAGTGGAACAAGGGCCGGTAATCATCCGGGTCGCCTACGATAGCTGGGCGTGTGCTTGGCCTTGGCAAACGCGACGCAACGGGATGGTCGGCCGCATTCATGTCATGTGTGATATGGGAATAGGTGAGAGGCCGTCTGTCCTTGGTGAATTCTGTGGGTATGTGGTATACGAGGCCCCCTTGGTTCTTCCCGAGTATCAGCACTATCGAGACTCTTCCCAGGCTCGTGGTTGGGTGTCTTACGTTGCGCCGGAGGCGAGCTCCGAGCTTTCGCCAGCCATCGCGCGTTGCCAGGGCCTCAAGACTATCCCGAAGCTTTTGCGGGTCGAGCACGTCTTCGAAGACGAACATGGAGTATAGGATGAAGTTCCTCCATGGCGCAGCGTCGTCAAAGAAATGCAGAGGCACGATGGTGTCAGTCGGCACCGTATCCGGCACGGCGGATTTCCCGAACATGACGAGATAGCTCTTGTTTCAAGCTTCGAGTGACCGGATAAGTCTCCAGGTGCCTTCCTTCGAGTTCTCTGGCAAAGACAAAGCAGCACGGTCAAACTTGAAGGGAGAAAGCTGTCGAGGCTGCTCTATGACTGGTTCTCAAGACCCAAGGTGCCATTTCCGGCGCTGATCACCCACTCACGCCGACGACAGGAGCCCGGCTGTCCAAGGCCTGGAACGACCGTGTCCCCTGCGGGAAGATATAATCCTTGCCGGACTCCACTGCCCCCCTGAAGGATCGTACCCGCTCAACCTCCTGAGCCAACCGCGGCTTTCCCACCACCCCTGCTAGAGAATCCCGTAGTGCGACCGTTAGAGGTCGGGGGTTTCGTCACCCGCGTGGGGACGTGACAGCTGCTCTAGTACGAAAACAGGGTAAGTTCCCTCGCTGCCAATCTCTTCGTATGCAAGGGGCTTCTATCGTCTGGTGATGAATCACGCGGAAACAAGCCGCTCTTGGGTTCGCTTCCTGCTCCTTGCACATGTCAACGTTATTTACTAAGGATATTCGGGAATACCAAGGACATGGTTTGCAATGTCGAATGTCGAGGCTTGGACGGCGTGCACAGACGGACGCGTCGTTCCCTTTGATCGGTATGACGGCCCGGGCTCACTGCCAAATCAAGCAATTGATACCGCGCATATCTATGTCTGGACGGATAAGTGATAGCTACCACCCGACAGAACCAGACGACAGGCAATCGAGACTGTGACAGCCCCTGGGACCATCGCATAAAGCTCTGGGGTCACCCCGATCCTTCAAGAACTTTCCCCTCTGGAGCTGCCTGATGTGGGTTCTGTCAATAGCGGGCTCTGCTGCAGGTGCCGGGGTTCCTCCTGTGATAGTAATCAGACGATGCCGCCCCGTACCCACATCCAACAACGCGATTCCCTCTTGGCCTTGTTCACCACTTGGATGCCAGTATCCCCTCTGTCAGTCCCGTTCTGGCATAGCGGACCGGACCTTTGGTGGAAGAAAATCTGGTAGCTCGACCTGGGAGGCTTGTTAACACCGCCTGTCTATGCCGATCGCCACCTTTTCTTTGTTTGAAATAAGTTATGGTGACCTCCCAGGTAACCTGTCCTTGCTGGCGGAGATGTGATCCCGCCCCTGTCCCTGTGTTCCTGGGGAAAGGGGGACAAACTTGCGCTTAACTATCGAGCCCTCCGTCGGCTTCGGCCATCATGGGGCGCGAACAGGTCCAATTCCCACATCCGTTGATTGTGCCGCTGCTCGGCATGAGATTTCTTCTCTGTTCCTCCTTGTCCGTCTTACCTTAGTCAACTTACATCCCTTGTTTCTTTGACGTTCCGTTCTCGAGATGTCTACCGTCTCTCAAGGCGAGGCCCTTCAGGCATTGGCCTACGCCGAGCCTCCTATCAAACCTCAAGGCCTGGCACTGGCTGTGGTTATTGCCATTTCTACACTCCTGGGCATCTCGACAATCGTCATTGCTGCCAGAGTTTATGCTCGAGCATGGATGGGAAGGAAAGCGCGCGTCTGGGGATGGGAGGATACCTTCTCGATCCTCGGCTATGTGAGTGCCCGCCACAGCGGCCTTTCCCGTGCCGCATGACTGCGACTAATCAGCGGCTATCCTCCATGATAGGCGTGCGTTGTCACCAGTGGCGTCTTCGCTATTGAGGCTGCCTACTATGGGCTGGGCACTCGGGACTCCAAGTTGAACCCCTATCTCCAGATACGATGTGCAGAGTACATGCTCTACGCCAACGTCATGTACGGCTTTTCGGTGCCCTTCATCAAGGCGTCCGTTGTATTCACCCTGCTGCGCATCACGACCGACAAGAGGTTCCACTGGGCGCTGTACGCCATGCTGGCCGTGGCGTCGCTCATGGCTCTCATCGGCATCCTGGCCTCGCTCCTCTACTGCCACCCAGTGAAGGCGTATTGGAATCCCTATCTCGGCACATGTGGCGACTTCATGGTCGTCGTCAAGATCGGCTATGCCTGGACTGCCGTGGGAATCGTCACTGACTGGACGTGTGCTATCCTGCCGTACTTTGTTGTCCGCACGCTGCAGATGTCCAAGAAAACCAAGAGAACCGTCATAGCCATCCTGGGAGTCGGAGCCATTGCCAGCACGGCTACCATCATCCGCGCACCATACCTCCAGTACTATCTGGCTACGAAGGACCAGTTGTGTTAGTATTGCCCCCTGTCTTCTATTTCAGACCACTGACATCCAACTGCTAGACTGGAACGGTTGGATCCTGCTTTGGAGCCAAGTCGAAAGCGGTATCGGTCTCATCGCCGCTGCCCTCCCATCTCTCCGCCTCCTATTCCGCAGGTATCTGGAAAGCACACTGGGTTCTGGGTCCAGGAGCAAGCAATACGCAACGGGAGGCGGCCGCAGCATTGGTGGAGACGTACCAACGCAGATGGACACCCTGTCGCCGACCGGAGAGGCTACCGTAACCTCCGGTAAATGGAAGAGGTTGGATGACGAGTCCTCAAGCACGAAGCATATCATGCAGGTCACGACGGTCTCGGTCCAGACGGAGAGCATGAAGAGCACCGATGACATCCACCGACACCATGCTGGCGTTGTATTATAAAAGAGACCGAAGGCTCGCCTTACGGATGGCCTACTCGGCACGGAGAAGGCGTGAAAGGATCCGGGGCCACCTCGGTGGTTTGATGCTGCTTGTCTCTTCATCTATTACCGGCCGGTAGAACTCGACAGACAGACTAGACAGACAATATAACCCCTGCAAGAGCCGGCTTGTGGTGGCTTCAGGGCCAGACATTAACTGTTTCGTAGACACCACTGCCTTGAACTCTGGTCCCCTTTCACTCTGAGCTCTTATCATGAAGTAGTGCCAGCCTATCTTCTCTCATCGTAGCTCTGATCGAGTAGCCCAGACGTGGTTAGCACGCCCGTATTGAGGAGATCCTCCATATCCCTAATCCCCTTTGTACCCAGACACGTCAATTCACAGAGTAGGTGCTACGCTAGACGATAAGTTGCAACCGACAAAGTTTCAGAGCCGTCGTGTTCTTCTCTTCGCTTTTTCTAATCACCTGAAGTACATCACATACGTAGGAATACGAGCTTCCCCCATCCGTTCCAGATCCATCCGTTCCAGGATCTTTAAAGCAGCCTCATTGTTAAGCCACACTCTGCCAACGATAACAGCCATCCCCTCGTGATTTCTTACCACAAATGCCCCTGATACACCTGAGAATAGCACAATCTTATCCTCATATGTCATGTCGGCTGGACCAACCCCGTACGATTTGGTATCTGTCCCGAACATGACTCGTCCCTCGATGGTTCGTATCGCTGCTGCCCTGTCTTCAAGGTCTTTCTGCAGCACTCTGTCTTCAATCTCAGCCCAGTCTTTCTTCCGTTGTCTCATCCTCTCGCCGTTGTTCGTCATTTCTTCTCGCAGTTCCCGCTCAATCCTCCCTCTCGTAGGCGGGAAGAGGCGCCCACCCCGTTCCCACTTCCTCAGCGCAAGTCGTTTCTTCACCAAGCTCCTCTTTCTAGTTTTTCCATCTAGTCTGCGTTGTTGGAGATTCTCCCTCCTCATCCGCGCCAAAATACTTGTTACGATCCTTACACTTTCAGGCTCTTCTCGGCCCCCATCGGTCACTCGCAGCGCATCTCTTGCGTAAAGAAGCAGCATATCATCGGTGAGCCTGGATGTCAGCTCGGCGACCTCCTGTTCTGTGACTAAGGGGAATCGTGACGGATCACTGCGATGGAGGTTGAAAAATCCAAATACAGAGTCGTCTCTTTCCTGGAGACCGGATGAAAAGAGAGAATATAGTACCCTTCGACACATATCTCCGAGATCGGATCTTTCCGCTCTCGATGTTGTGATTATCCGGCCATCGGGGCTGTTGGCGACATCCGTGATGCGATCTACCGTGCCAATTTCGAGAACTGGGATGGCCAGGATGTCGGCACGCACCCAGCACTCTAGTGGCCCAACAGCGAGGCGAGAAATGCCCAACTCGCGACCGCGTATTCCTGGATCCTCAAGACCAGAGTAGGAAAAGTCCGGAACCCAAGACGGAAGATTGAGACGCGTCCGGATGGGGAACGTGTTATAGATGTCTCCCCACTCTTCTATACACAAAAGGTAGGCGGCCATCTTGGTATAAAGCGTGCCGGTTGGCATGTTATAATCAGGGGTGAAGAGCGTTCGGATAGGTTCCATCATGAACGACCGCAATGCAAAGATCTTGTCGCGCATGTCGAAGCCCTGGTAGCCTCGGGTGTCTCTCAATAGGTCGGAAACTTTGTATACGACGGGATACAACTGTGTGCGCCAGAGAAGGAGCGAATACCTCATCTGGAGCATATACCACTCCCGGAGGTGTGGCCTGGGTGTTTGACTGAGGGATATCTGGTAGCGACTCGAGATAGACGGAAGTAGACCAACTCGCAGTCTCTCCTGAAGAGCATTGAACCCGTCCAGGAACTGGTAGGCATTCATCCACTTCCTACCGTATCCGATCAAGGGGTCATGGCTCGCGTAGGCAAACTCCTGTATGATCCAGATCCGACTCCACCACGGTTCATCGAGCAACCTCAACATCTGGGTGATCACCAGGGGAAGATCTACAGCCAGCAGCAGATCGTCGATGTCCCCGTCGATGTCCTGTGCCTCTCCCACTAGGTGGAGTAGTTTAAAAAGATCAGAGAAGTCGTGGCCGTCTCCAAAGAATGCGAGAACCCTTTCCGCCATTCGATAAATCTCCGGCATCATTCCTATGATGCGGTTCATGTCATCATTATCTCGCTGGTTAATGCAGATAGCATCAACCCAGAGTATGCGCTTGTTCGTCTCGTATCGGAGGCAGCGGAGGGCCGTTCCCAGACTTTTCGTCACATCCCAGGGCTTATCGTCAACAGTGATGCATTCGGTTATCGTAGTGTCGCCCCACGAGTACGACAGAGCCTCGTAGGAGTCATCCGGGCGACGAAGACGGACGCGACACCGTACGTCCAGACCTACGCTTCTCGGCTCGAGTTCTAGAACGCGAACGACGTCACCGTCAGGAGGAAGGGCCTCTACCACTTGATTGCCGTCTCTTGGGCCCAGCTGAGGTACACTAGCTGCTGTAAGATCCGGACTGTGCTCGGAGGTTAGCCGTGGAGATACCCAGGGTGAGTAATCGACTCGCACTTACGCTTGATCGTTTCGCGCGCCATCAAATCTGACACCATCTAGGACCTGGCGGAGACAGCCTACAGCCTCCGCATGCTCGGATGACGGCGTCTCTGGGCAGAAACTCTGAACTATTTGGGCCCTGATGAAAGTGCGATAGAAAGATGACCATAGGTAGATGGAGGCCCCCAAGCTCAGAAGCCCTATGAGCACGAACACAAACTTCCATCTGCCCGTGGCTAGCGGGTAGACACAGGCAGTGCCCAGTATGACTATGAGGGAGATAGTCCCCAGGCAGAACAATACTGCCACTTGCGGATTTCGCTCTATAGACGAGTGCTTGGACCGAATGCTCTCTGCATGTATCCGGGAGAGCTTATCTTCACGGACATGCTGCCTCGCTACCCGTGCTGCGGCATAAGCTTGCGCGTCCTCAGGTTCAAGCTCATGAGGAGCCAAGAGAGGTTGGCGTTCATTAGTCTCTGCCATTGGTAAATGAGGGTCTGCTGCTGATGGCGTTGACTAGGAGGAAAATCGGCCCCGGCGGGCTTTTCATTCACGAAGGTCAAGGCCGTTCTGTCACAAAGGTGACGATGATGGGTGAGGCTGGGAAGCCGGCTTCCTGCCCAAGCCCCTGCAGGCATGAAAAGCACGTGCTTGGTTGAATCCTCCCAGAAAAGCCTCAGCCAAAGTCCCGGCCGTGAAGTGGTGTATTGATGCTGATCAGTGATTGGGTTCTTGATATTGTAAATTCCCCTGTAGCCAATCAATCGGTGGCTGTAATTCTGCAACACCCGGGTTTCTGCACGCCGTTGGAGGTTCTATTGTCTCATTTTCATAGATCACTACCCTTAATCATGGGGACACTACCTGCTTAATCAAGTCCGCAACGGTCTCCCTAAATGCCGTGTACTTCACGCTCGGGAAGTCACGTTGTACAGCTCCCATGTCGACGTTGATGTGCTTCCTAACCTCCTGAGTTCCTCTCGAAACCTGTCCTTCTGCCCATGAGGGAAACTCCTCAATCATGATCTCCGAGGCGAGCTGATAGGTGAACTTCTCCGGCGCCACTGGGATATACCTCTTGCCTCCGGCCTTTGGCGTCAGCAAAGCCTGCACGTGTATCTCAGCCAAATCTCTGGCGTCGATCCAGAAGTTGAAGCGTGCAGGCGGTAGTTCCTGAGACGGCCCGCCCGACGCTACTCTCCACAGCAATGCATTCGACTCGTTGAGGTCCTTCGGCGAGTCGAGGGGTCCCGCAACAGGCCCGAACACCATGGAGGGACAGAGCGTCACGAGATCGAAGGACGGCTTCCTTTCCTTGACAAACCGCCAGGCTTCCTGCTCGGCGAACACTTTCGACCCCCGATAGGCGTCCTGGGGCGTCGCTCCTGGGTCTGCAGCCATCTGGTACGTGATAGGGTTCCAGTCTTGCGAGGAGAACGTGTATGTCTCGCTCATGTCTCGGTCCATGTCGAGCACAGCACCGAACGACGATGTCATGACGATCCGCTTGACACCGCTCTTCGCGCTCGCCTCCAAGACAGACCGAACCCCCTGGATTGCTGGAATGATGAGCTCCTTCTCTTTGTCTTTCGCCCCGTAATTAAGAGGCTAGGCACACGATCAGTCGGGTCAGAGGCTTAAAGACTGGGAGGAGACAGACACTGGCTATATGGATGACTCCGTCGATGTCTCGGACTGCTTCATCAAACACGCCCTTCGAAGTGAGGTCGTCGATGTAGTAGAAGTCCAGCAGGTGGGCGAATTGGGGTCGGGAACTGAGCATGCGCTCAGCCTTCGCCTTCGAACGAGCAACGGCCCGCACCCGGAACCCCTTGCTAAGCAGGTTGTCCACAACATGAGCGCCGACCAGGCCGGTGGCGCCGGTGACGAGGATATACCTGACGGGTCTCTTGTTAGTCCAGTAGCATCGCGAGTCGGAGTTGGAACTCACCTCGACATTTTGATGGAGATCTAGGATGCCGTTCCCAGGATTTCACGAAGCCGAGGAACAAGACAGCGAATAGTCGTAATTCGACTCGCGCTTCCTGCTCTACTAAAACAGCCGCAGCAGTTGGCTCCTGAATTAGTTGTCCGAGATCGGGCTACGGTAGATGAATGGGCAGCCATGTGGGGTGCGTTGGTTGGAGCTCCTCCTTTATCACCAGCGGAGCACGCAGGCTGTATGCAGCCCGTGATGGCTGTGAGTGCTGTATAGTAATTATCACTCCCAATTAGTTACCAAAATGCCTGAGCTCCTCTCCCCAGCTCATTGCGTGCTTCGTTTCATTTATACCGGCTTCATCACGTCTGCTTGTTCATTCTTCAACCATCGACCGCCGTCAACACAGTAGATTCTCACTGTAGCTCTTTTCTCTCACACGCATAGCCTCCGTCCCCAACAGAACGAGCCCAACATGTCGTTAAAGCTGTACACCTACCCTAAGGCCCCTCGGTCAACGATGGTGCTCTATATTGCGGACCTGCTCAAGCTGGACGTTGAGATTGTCACCGCACTGCCCGGCAAGATCTATACCGACCGCGGTGGTGTGGGGGAAGAGTACTTTTCAAAATTCCACACGGGGAAGGTGCCAGCCCTAGAGACCTCTGACGGATTCTGCGTATACGAGAGCATAGCTGTGGCGTGGTTCTGTGAGACGTAGCCCCCCGACTCTCGCATGACTAGCTGCTGACGGAGCAATCTCAAGTGGCCAAGCAGGACCCAAAGACAACTCTATTGGGTTCGAACCTGAAGGAGGAGACGACATGCCTGCGCTGGGCGTCGTTCACAAACTATGAGCTGCTGCCACCGATCATGGCTTGGATCAACCCCATCATCGGCCGAGCGCCGTCTAGCCCGGAGATCTTGGCCCAGCTGGAGCAGAACTGCGAGCTGACGATCCGGGCCGTCGAGAAGGAAATCTCGGGGAAGAAGTTCCTGGTCGGCGACACCCTGACTATAGCAGATCTGTTTGTGATCTCTGGCCTGGCTCGCGGCTATCAGTTTGTAAGCCCACTGCTTCTCGAGGGCGGAGTATATGACGTATTAACGCGCGAGCAGGTCTTCACGAAGGCTTGGGCCGCGAAACATCCCATTGTGCATGATTACTTTATGAGAATCAGGACAGATCCGATCTTTGACAGGATACTCGGGGAGAATGTCATTCGCGACGAGCCTGGCGGGACGTATCCCGACTACGACGGCTTGTGAGGAAATGGCTCACAATATAGATCGAGGCTCTTCAAATGAATCGAAGCCTTATGACATTTCATTCCCCATCTCTCTGAACACGGCTACCATCCAAGCTCCGATCGGCCATGTGTCCCGCAGAGAAAATGCACCTGTTGTCCAGTTCAAGTACCGCCTTTCGTAGTTGCCCGCAACTGCTTGGCAATGTGTACCGAGAAGCGCAGAGTCGGCCACTTCCGTAGTAGGGCTTCCCCTGTGTCCCATTGCTTCTGCGAGCCTCTCCAGAACGATCTGGGCGGACGATGTGTATATGCTTGGCTTAGTGGGGAGTGCTCCGGTTCTGAAGGCACGGTCGGCACTTAAAACCATGAGGCGCACCACGCGCCATCCCATCATGCATGCTTTGAATCCAAGCATAGTTATGAAGGGATCCTCCTGGCACTGTTTGCTCAACTCCGTGGTCTGTGTCGTGGAGACAATGGGCGGCGCGTTCATCAACTCGATCACCTGCTCCAAATTGTCGACCTACATATACTCGTTAACTCAGTCCAGTTATATCGAGATCCTAGAAAGACCTACAATGCGTATCACGTCTCTGTCGGCATATATATCTCTCTGATATTTTGCGCGAGGCTTCCCGAGCTCCCAGTATGCTGTTCCTGTCAGCCCAGAGCAAGATTTGGATTATACATCACCGTCCTTACTTGATAGAGCGGTTGGAAGACCATGCTCCACTATCCCGGTTGTAAGCAACGCGTCGTGATGAGTCAGGGTCATAGCAGCGTAGTGCCATGCTATCCAGACCGAGTGCCATAAAGCCTTGTGTGCACCCTCAGTTTGGCCGCCCTCATCGAAGCCAACGGTGGCGGACCCGCTTAGATAGCCAGGCCTTCTGACTTTGGGAATCAGGTCTAGTTTCTCGTTATTAACTTTGTAACCGCATGAGGCATCCGAGCAGAAGGATTTACCGGCAAGGTTACTTAGCGCCTGGAAGATCGGGACCCGGTTCTCCTCCGATATCATGGATCTGCAAGTTCGTTAGAGCTGCAACTCGAAGGTAGGAATACTCAACTACTGACAGATAGTGCCTGTTGTCGCTCGAGTCTGCTCCTGACCGGAGATTAGAGTAGAAGAAGACGCTCGTCAACGTCAAATCTCGTATCATCATCTGTATCTGGACGATCAAGACCAGAGATGCGAACGGCGAGTACCACAGGAGGCCGAGTGGTTGGCCGGCGCTACGATCCGGTCGTATCAGATGCATCAAGCTCTCGTAGAGATCTCCGTGTGCTGGTCGAGGGTCGGGGTTTCCATCTGAGTCGTCCTCCTCGTTCATGTTGAACGATGACTTCTGCGCCTGTACCAGGATAGCCCAGGCATTCGCTGTAGGGGCCGACCAGCAGTCGTCTGGACAGGGAAGCTCGTACTTGATCTCGAGCGCCGACAGGAGCGGCCTCATGTTACAGCAGTTGGCCAGCTGAGAGTCTAGGTAATAGAGCGTATACATGATCCTGTGCAATGTTGGCGGTTATGATCACCATTCAGGGTAAACAACGGCCATGCCGTGGCACCTTACCGTTTCTGGGACTCCTGTTCGACGAAGTCCCGCCACCGCTTCTCCTCCGTCCCGGGCTCCTGTATCGGCAGAAAGCCAGTCAGAAACCCGCCTAGTGCATCGTCGCTGTGCCCTGATGTCGAATCGCTGCCGGTGCCGTTTAGTGTAGCACCGTCCTGTAGCATTTGATATTCGCGGGCAGCGTCCACAAGTTTGCGGTGAATATCCAGGGCCTTCGGAAACAAGTCGTCGCGGCAACTGTAGATGGCAAAGTACTCTAACAGGACATAGGCCTGTATTACCCAGACCTCTCGGAAACTCGAGTGATTCTCGCTTGTCTGATCTCATGCGTTAGATTCGAAACGTATTTGCGCACGCATCGACAGGTCATGATGCACGTACATATTTGTTCAAAGACTTGTAGCCTGCCTCGAAGAGTGTCGTACTGATTCTGTGGTCACTCGTGGGAGAGTGACAGACGCCCCCAAGACAAGTAATCGCCTGGAGTAGAGGCTCCTTGGCTGTTGCCATGTCAAAGGTTGGCTGATGTAGTGCCGGCAGCGTCGGATGAAACTTATCAAAATACGCCGCGATGTACTGCGGCAGCCTAAACAGCCAGGAAATATCTGGCGATGTGAACAGGTCTGGCTCATCCTCTGCCGTCTGTTCGCCGAGCAAAATCAGTAAACAGCTGTCAGCCACAGGGGGCCGACTTGGACTAGATGCTCACATCTCCAGTTGGGTTCGGACGAAGAACTGTAGCCGTCGGTGACTTCAAAGAGCTTGCAGCGGTATGACACTTCTGGACATGTCGTTTCCTCAGGTCACTATGTCGAAATCAGTACTTCGTCCGGAACGAGGTAGTCATTGCAGCTCAGACCTTCGAGAAAATGACACATCGCAGTGAGGGCATGGGAAAGGCCTTTGATTCGATTCGCGGTGGACTAGGGTTGCCGGGCATCCGGTCAACACGGGCAGGACTATTTTGTCTGGATGTTCTCCATCCTCCTACTTACCTGATCGCGTGTGGCGATTGAGATTCTCCTTGTGGACTGTCAGCATCCCTGCGTAGCATCTCTCGCATCGGCAATAGTCACGCTGAAGACGTACCAGTCGAGTGAAGCGGCTTGAACATGCTGCACATGCAAAAGGCCGCAACGCCGCTGTCCCGCGCGGAGTTCGCGGTGGCTCCATGTCTCCTTCCTGGAGGGGCGGACGCGGTTTCTACGACGCGAAAGTTCTAGCACATGTGCGCTTCTCTTACGATACAGTCTTACAAGAGAGGACGGGAGGGCGGCTCCATCTGGCCTTGGGGATTGGGATGGCTTTGGGGAAGGGAGCCAACCAGCTGTGAACTGATAAGCTCCCACCGCACAAGATACGGTTTAGAGGTTGGCCGTTATTATCAAGACGATCTACAGAGACTAGCAAGATTCCGCTAGTCCACATACGGGATGTGATCTCGAGCGAGAGCGTTTAGTTGCAAGGATTTGGATGGGGCTGGAGAGGGATTTATGGGATTTCTAGGGACGGGGGTGTCCGAGATTACGGACTACTGCACGGAGTACGTAGGCAACTGTCTGTATGGAGAACGCTCTAGGGTACGCGGATCTCCTATCCAGAACTGGAGAAGCAGCCTCTCGATGGGATTGGCCTACACTCCCGGGGGCTTATCGGTGGGGAGAATGCGAGAGACTGAGACGGGAGAGGAGCTCCTCCTCTATCGGTTCTTGGCAGGCTCTACCATAGTACAGCGATACGAAGAGAACCCACTGGTGCCACGACTCGAAACAACTCCTGAATGAGTAGCAGGGCTGACCCCCCAACTACGAGCTCATGGGGTTCTTATCATTCATTGTCTGCGAAATAAACAAGGATAGGCTTGCAAGAATAGCGGCACTTCAACCACAGAAACAATCGTCGTCGCCAGGTTTGCGAATCATCACACTTTGAGAGGCCGGGTGCCCCGTGGGCTTCCCGAGCAACCCGCGTGGGGAGAGAAGAGCCTAATCCAGCGCCTTCTTATCGGCAGTGACGGTCTCCCGGACAGGGGCGTCATCGGCCGAGCTGGGATGCGACTCTGCGACCGACATGCCGTCCAGCACTCTCGCTTCCTCCTGCTTCTTCAGGAACCTCTTCTCGTAGACGACCATCACGGTCACCCAGATGGCCATCGCAATGCAGACTCCAATCATGCACCACATTCCGCGCTGTATCCAATCATTGTTAGCCGACTCTCCTTATGTCTGTGCTCGGGGGATTCAGCACGACTTACGGTGAACATGGGTGCCATGTCTGCACGATAAAAGATCAGAGGCCAGAAGGCCTGGAACGTATTGCCGCCGCAGTTCATGGACGCGATGACGAAGGCGCGAACGGTGTGCGGCTGGTCTCGCATCGTATCGTTCGCCCAGGCGAAGAAGGTGGCCTGGCAGCAGTAGATCGACGCAGCCCAGTAGTAAGCGCCGAAGATGCCGGCAGTGGAGGTCGAGGGAGCCAGGATGATGGCCGAAGAGGCGATGCCCGTGATGGCGTTGTAGTAGCCACTGAGCCATCGTCTGCCGTAGATGTCGGTAGAGCACGCCCATATGAG
The DNA here is from genome assembly GCA_030052745.1 of Pleurostoma richardsiae. Classification (NCBI taxonomy): domain Eukaryota; kingdom Fungi; phylum Ascomycota; class Sordariomycetes; order Calosphaeriales; family Pleurostomataceae; genus Pleurostoma; species Pleurostoma richardsiae. The sequence goes on from JANBVO010000048.1 coordinate 150,342, forward strand.
GGTCGACACGACGCCGACTGCCTGGACGCCGGTAGGGTAGTTGTTCAGCTGGTAGACCGAGTAGTCGATCGTCGGGTGCGACTTCATGTAGAGGTTGAGCAGGGACTGGGAGCTGGCTGCTTCCGAGCAATTGCCGATGATCCAAAGGAGCACAAACGAATAAAAGTACCGGTTCGTCAAGATGCGCTTAGCAAAGCTGACAGACAGGATGCGATCTCCGGAGATCAGAGGAACGCGTGCAATGGCCAGCTCCTTCTCAGGCTGTGACAGGTAAGGCGCCGTCGTGGTGGCCGGTGTGTCGGGGAAGAGCAGAAAGCCATAGAGCGCAACCGGAAGGGTGATGATGCCGTCGATCTGTGTTAGACCCCAGTCAGCTTCGGCCAGGGCATAGCACGGAGAACGCGACCTACGATGAACAGCCAGCGCCAACCCGGAAGCCCCTGCAGTCCGTCCATGGACTTGTGGACGCCCGACTGGAGGAATCCGCCGAACATGCCGCCTGCGAGTCCCGAAGCTGTGAAGAGACCACTCCGCTTCCCGAGCTCCTTTTCGGTATACCAGGAACCCAGCAGGTAATGCGTTCCCGAGAAGATGCACGATTCCGCGTATCCCTGGAAGAAGCGGATAGCCATGATGTCCTGCGGGCGCTTGGCGGCAGCTGTGCACATGGTAAAGCCAGCCCAGATCGTGATCATGGTCGGGAAGAAGAACCGCGGCCTCAGATATGTGAGCAGCATGTTGTTCGGCACAATGCCACTGGTTGAGGTGTTAGGCCACGTCCTGCGAGCAGTAGGTGTCGACAGACTCACATAAGATAGCCGCAGGCGTACACAGTGTTTACCACCGTCAGGTCTGCGCCCTTGAAGTTGAGGTCTTCCTTCATGCCCGAGACATAGGCTTGGGTGACGTTCGATCGATCGAGATAGTTCCTGGGCGTACCGTCAGTGACACGGAGACTTCCCAGCAACAAGATTGGGGTCTCACATGAAGTAGGCCAGACAGCAGAAGGTAAGAATGAAGAAGTCCAGCTTGAAGAGGAGCTTCTTCTCCAGGGGCGAGACGGGGTCGCCCCGGAAGTACTCCTTCGCTCGTTTGAACATTCTGAAGTTGGATGCGGGTGTCGCTCAAGCACAGCAGCTCACACAGGACGAGGGAGGTCTCGTGATATCGTAGCTGAGCTTGTAGGGCGAGGTAGAGTTGCTGTGCAGGAGTTTGCGCAGCCAGTGGCCTGCTCGTTCTGGGAAGTGAAGATCAGAAAGATCGGCGGGTGCCTCCAGCATGCCTTTCTGTCGCCCTCCAATGGGCCCCTTATATTGTGTTCATCTGGCCACAGCTTCTGGGATTTCGGTATGCTGACGAGTCCTCGTCAATCAAGATATCAAGTTCGGAGGTGCTCCTCTATCATGACTGGGACGCCACAGCGGCCTGCTAAAACAAGGGGGTTACCAATAGGCTAGGTGTCCTTGGCGGACGAGTTAAAATTAACCCCCTCCAAAGCGCGGGTGGGTATCCTTGGCTGATAAGGGGCGAGGACCTGAACCCGGGTCTTGCGTAGCGTAGCGCAGGACACCAAGCGGCGCTCCGCCCGTTGCCGTAGATTAGAGCCTACACTACGACAGGATAGTGCCGTCCGCTCGCAGAGTCGGGCATTCGGCATGTCGCCGGCTTCATGCCGCTATCACTGTGAGTGAGGAGCTATTGTCCCGCACTCTGGCGGACGTGGCCATCGTCCTCGAGCCACAACAGATATGTGAGCATTGGCGGCGTATTTCTTTGCCACCACGCCTGCATTCCGTATAGCCGAGGCACTTCTTGCAAGAGATAAGACTGAGCGAGTTTCTTGAGCACCACCCATCGGGTGGGACGGCACACACGAACTCGTTTGGAGCGATCAATTCCCACGCCGTCGATGACGAAGTCGAGCAAGATAAGGTACTAAGCTGGCAGGCAGGCTTGCACGGGGGCCAAGGGCATAGATGGCATGGCTTTTCGTCGCTTCTAGTGACACGATGGACGCTGCTCGGATGGCCTGATTAAGCTCGTCCCTGAGGAGGCAGGTGATTGCTGTTTAATATTGCACGCTGGATATACGGTCTGGGCGTATCTTTTACTTAGATACCATGCTCCGAATGAGTTACTCAATCAGAGAGAATGTAGAGTAAAATCATTGACTACTTATGTCTGCGGCGTTCGTAAATAAGAATAGCAAAGAGACAAATGCCTAATAACCCTGTTGTTCCAGGCACTAGATAACCAGAAGCAAGCCTTGTATACCTCTACGTCTTGAGGGTAGGGATAGTGTAGCTGACTCGAGGAACGTTGTCAAACTTCCCGAGGCTCTTGTGCCCCTCTGGATCGGGATACTCCCCGGCGAAGAAGTCTGCGTGCTTACTCGCGTCCATGGGCCTGTCGATATCAAACTCGTATCTCTTCCAGCCGTGCTTCCTGGCGTCCAGGTAGTCGGCCATGCAGAAGACCCGGTCGTCGATGGGCTTGTCGGCACCGAGCCGCTGCAGCAGTGGCGAGTCCTCGATCGGCACCAGCTCCCGCTCGTCTGCCGGCCGGGAGAAGTAGATGACGCCGATGCGGCGCAGGTGACGCTGGTCCTCTGGCGGCTGCACCACGCGGTGGATGGTGGCCTTGAAGACGCCGCCCGTCAGGCGCTCCAGCGCCTCGCCGAAGTTGACCACAAGCCCATGGGGCTGGTGCTTGACCCACCTGTACCGTCCGGTGTGGTGGCACAGCACCTGGAGGGCGGAGACGGGCTGCGAGAACAGGAACGTCCAGGTGCCCCAGTCGGTGTGGCCGGACAGGAAGATGTCGCGGTACTTCTCGCTCTCCTCTTTTGAACGAGGCTCGCACATCATCTTTCAGAGAGTATCAGCGCTCTTGCTCACCAAGCACTGGTGGAATCAAGGTCACTCACGTAGCGAATGTACTCCGTCTTGGAGCCCCCCGGGGCGTGCGTGGACAGCACCGCCTCTTCTGGGACCTCCAGTATCATCGCCACAAGCTTGAGGAGCTTGATGAGGATGTTGTTCCGGATGAAGTGCATGACCTCGTACGTCTCGGGCAGAAACGGCCGCAGGATCTCGGGGTGGTCACGGTTCTTCGGGTCGTGCACCAGGATGTTGTAATGGTCCAGCTGCTTCGGGAAGCCACCCTTGTGTCCCAGGGGTCCAGCGGGCTTGTATCCGACGTAGAGCCCGCGGGCGTCTTCCTCGGGAGTGACTATTGCTCGTGTCAGAGTCTGTCTGCCGTGAAAACGAAGCCTCCTTACCCTCATACGGTGCCTTCTCAGCAGGCGGCAACGTCATCGCTGCGTTGGCGATCCTCATCTGACGCATGTAGAGCTCGTCTGAGATGCCATGGTTGGTGAGCGTCAGGAAGCCGTAGCCGGTCGCAGCCTCGTAGAGGTCTTTGGCGAGTTCTTGCCGTCCCTCTGGGGTGTCAAACTTGGTCAGATCAAGGTTGACGAGGTCGACGAAGTCCACTGTCACACGCCCGGTCAGCCTCCTTTCTCAGGCTATTACTTGTGGCAAGCAGGTTACTTACAATCCTCCTTTGTGGGGGGTGGTGGGGTGTATGGCGGAAGAAGATCAATGTTGGCGGCCATGTTGGGCAATAACTGTAGGGCAAACCTCTAAGTTTCGGTAGATACTATTTTTCTCTCTCTGGTGATTAACAATATCAACAAGATAACGATCGTGCCTATCGAGCGTCTCTTGATAGTTATATTTCCGTGTCTCTGGGATCTCCGCCTGGCCTGCGTTGCGGTCTCGGAAGCAAACAAAGAGAATATGTCCTCGTCATGCGTAGGGGGCAGGAGGGGCGGCCGGTTACAGCAGCTCTCTGCGCTCCGAGACACTCACACAGTCGGAGCCATGCATGAACATTGGCCGTGATCAGCAATGAGCAGTCATTGCGTGAAGTGTCGAAGGAGCTCCCTCGTCCTCTTCGGAGGAGCATCAACAGCCAAGAGACAGAATAGAACGTAGCAACCGTTGCCCCCGTTGCATGCAGAGGTGTGGAGCTTCCTCCTGTTGTCTGGAGGAGTTCAAATGCAACACCGTCAACCACATGTAGGTTGCGTGGGGCGTCCTCCCGTCCTCCGAGGACGCGGGAGGAGCTCCTCCAGGGGGAACACAACAGCGTCGATCTCCCCCAGACAAGCGGGTCGCCTCCCCATACATTAGCTGAAGGAGCTTATCCAGAAGCCGGGAAGCAGACGCAATCCCGCTCAGAGCTAGTCGAGTCTCCCGACATCCCGTGTGGGGGACCAGGGGGAGGAGGAGGAGTTCTGCCGGTCCCAAAATAGATTATTGTTCCGAAACCACTCCGACTACGTCTGACATCTCGAGATGATTTCGGCCAACCGTGAAATGCCTCGAAGTCCAGGATGCGCAATTGTTACCGAAGAGAAGTTTGCTTGAACTACATATGACCGCAGACGGGCAGTGACCACTGCTGAGGCGAAGTCTACCCATCTAGCCTCCGCGCAAGGTTCAAAAATTGAAAAAGTAAAATCTGAAGGAGGCACAGGGACAGCCTGTAGTATCAGCGTCATCAAAGGTGGTTTACATTTCCTGTCTAGCTATAGTGACTTCTATATTCAACTTGCGCCATGAACCGATGTTATTCAACCCAGTGTCTCAAGCCGACTCGCCCATAGACTGGATCATGTCTACGGTACCATTAGCAATGCTGGTGAACCCATGCTTCACCTTGGCCAGCCCATCACTGCTGGTCTTTGCCCCCGTGGGTTTACCCCAACCTCCGCCGCCCGGCGACTGGATGACGATCCTGTCCCCGGCGCTCATGTCTGCCGTGTTCTTGCCACCCAGGTTGACAACTCTGCCATTCCTCTTGATCCAGAGATTCTGGCCCCGCTTGCCGTCCTCGCCGCCCTCGAGCCCATAGGGCGCAAACGTCCTCCTCTCGCTGAGGATGGACACCTTGGCGGGGATCGTGAACTCGATATCGCGGATAATGCCGTCGCCTCCCGGGTGCTCACCTGCTCCGCCGCTGCCCGGCCGGAGGCAGAACCTCCTCAGGATGACCGGGTACCTCCTCTCCAGCACCTCGGGGTCCGTGATGCGCGTGTTGGTCATGTTGGTGTGTACGCCACTCGTGCCGTCCCAGGTAGGTCCGCCGCCTGAGCCGCCGCAGAGGGTCTCGTAGTAGCCGTAGCCGTTCTCCGGATCGTCCGTCCCGAACGTCAGGTTGTTCATGCAGCCCTGGCTTGCCGCGACGGTGTTGAACGCCCGGAAGATGACGTCCACGATGCGCTGGGACGTGAGCACGTTGCCGGCGCACACCGCCGCCTCCTCGGACGGGCGCAGGAGAGAGCCGGTCGGGATGCGCACGTCGATGGGGCGGATAGCTCCCTGGTTGAGGGGAATGTCCATGTTGACCATGCAACGCAGGGCGAAGATGATGGCAGAGTTGCAGATCGCTATCGGCGCATTCCAGTTGCCTGTCTCTTGTCAGTTCACTGGCACGTCGCATCGGCTGGAGCCCAGTGTTCTCGACATACCGTACGCTTCAGGCTCGGTGCCTTCAAAGTCGAATATCGCACCGCCACTAGCCTCGTCTATCGTCACTTTCAGCTGGATCGCCGTGCCATCGTCCATATAGTCAACAGCCTGCAGCGGCTTGCCATTCGTCGACTTGTAGATGGCCCGCAGCATGTCCCGCACAGCCCGCTCCGCGGCATTCTGGATCTCCTGCACTGTTCGGGGGTCAGCGACTGTTAGTAGCTAAGGAAATCTAGCTCGCTACGTACTGTAGAACTGCACGGCATCGATGCCGTAGTCCTCGATCAGCGAATGAATCAGCTGGCTCCCGCGATGATTCGCCGCTGCTTGGGCCTTGATATCGGAGATGTTGTCTCGGAGACAACGAGTCCCTTGGCAGCCAGGCGACTTTGCAGGGGCCATAAGGAGCTCAGTTAGCTCGGCCTCCTTGAATCTACCGCCCTCAACGACCTTGAACGCCTTGATCACCGCGCCTTCCTCCCACAGCTCCTTTGAGTTCGGCGGCATCGAACCGGGAAGGATTCCGCCAATCTGCAGCTCTTTAGCCCGCGATGCCACGTCAGATACAGTAAAGGGTTCCTACATCGGCATGGTGGCCTCTTGACGCAGTCCAGAAGATAATGCGCTTGCCTTCGGCGTCAAAAATGGGCGTGATGACCGTGAGGTCCGGCAGATGAGTTCCACCGCAGTCTTCGGTGGTCAGCAGTTGAATCCCTTTATCAATGAGGGGTTACTTGCTTACCAGGAGCGTTGGACAGGATGACATCTCCGGGACGGATATTATTGCCCCAGTGCTGGATCTGCCACTTGACCGCAAAGGCCATACTGCCGATCTTTCGAATACGACATCAGCATCATGGCCAGCAGCCGACGTTCGGTGAGAAGACTTACCATTGCAGGGACGTGGGGAGCGTTGGCCACGAGCCCGCCGTCTGGAGAAAAGACTGTGCACGAGAAGTCGAGCCGCTCCTTGATGTTGGTGCTCACACTTGTCTTCTGCAGGGCCCGACCCATCTGCTCCGCCACACCCATGAACCTGTGGCCGAATATCGACAGCTGGATGGGGTCGACCTTGGTCAGCGACAGCGTCTCCTTCTTCCCGACCTCCACATCGATCACGACCATGCTGGACAGCACGGTGGCCGCGGCTTGCGGCACGACTACGATAGTCTGCTTGTCATCCATGATCAGGGCCGGGCCGCGTATCTTGGTGTGCGGAGCAAGGCTCCCGAGGCTGTAGACCGGTGTCTCGGACCAGCCTAGGCCCTTGAAGTAGACGGGCTTGGTCACCTTCGCCTCGGGCGCCCAAGTGGTCTCCGACGATGCCAGCTCGACAGGCCACGGTGTCGGCGAGCGCACTTCGCTTTCGCCGATCGAGCGGACTCGGTAGTCGTCTACGATGATCTCACGGCCAGCGGGAAGGAAGCCGAACTGCGTCTGATGAGCCTTCTCAAACGCTTCTAGGAATCCTCCGCTCTCAGGTCTCTCCTGGATCATCAAGGCCGTATCGCTCCCGTGGAAGCGCATGTTCAAGTACCTCTCGAATCTGATGCGCGACTTGGAGATGCCTTGTTTCAAGAGAGCCTCGGCCGACTTAGCCTGGAGCCTGTCAAGCTCGGCAGCGAAGAAGGACAGCCTGTCTTCGGTGTACGTGGCTGCACAGGGACTGCGCTCTTCCTGGACCACGTCGGCTAAAGCCATGCCGTGCGCTGATAGGACCGACGAGTACTTGTGGATGAGCACGCGGGACACACCTAGCGCCCTGGAGATGTCGCAGGCATGCTGGCCTCCCGCTCCACCAAAAGAGGCAAGGTTGTGGAGGCCGGCGTCGTATCCCTTGGCTTCCGTGAGAGTGCGGATGGGCCTGCACATGGCCTCGTTCGCCACCTCGAGGAAGCTGTGCCGGCAGGTTAGCGGGTCGGCCTTCGAGTTGGACATCATGCGGCTCACCCTGCGGCAACATCCTCTAGCGTAAGCTTCTTGCTTACTTCCTTGTTGATCTCGGCCGTCAGCTCCTCGAAGAGTCGTCGACTGGCGTCCAGATCAAGAGGAAGGTCCTCGTTCGGACCAAATATCTTAGGGAAGAACTCTGGCCGCAGCCGGCCGAGCACCAGGTTTGCGTCTGTCACAGTCAACGGCCCGCCCTTCCGATAGCAAGCTGGTCCTGGATCTGCCGAGGCGCTCTCTGGTCCGACCTTGAACATGCCGCTCTGCCAGGTCAATATGCTCCCGCCACCCGCTGCGACAGTGTTGATGTCGAGCTGAGGACTCTGAACTGTCACGCCAGCTGTGGTGGTCTCGAACACCTGCTCCAGCTCACCGGTATATCTAGCGACCGCGGTCAGAACTCGGATCGGATGAGTGGAAGAAAGGGAAAAGAAAGCAGATAAGAGAGTCAGGCCCGGGCGTGGAGATGAGCATACCTCGAAACGTCCGTGCTTGTGCCGCCCATGTCAAAGCCGATGACTGGTGTCTTGTCCTGCTCGTCATAGCAGGTCCGCGCGTACCCGATGACGCCTCCCGCAGGGCCCGAGAGGATTGACCGAAGCCCGGAGAGGCCTGTGAACTCGACCAGACCGCCGTCACTCTGCATGAACTCGCAGCGGCAGCCGCTCGTCCTTAGATCCTCAAAGCCAGACTCGAAACCGGCAATGTAGCGCTTGATCTCCGGGGTAAGGTACGCATCTGCAGTTGAAGAGTTTCCGCGCGGGACGATCTTCACAACGGGAGAAAGCTCGGCACTCAAGGAGATGTGGGTGAATCCTATCTCCTCGGCGAGCTTACCCACCGCCAGCTCGTGGTCCCGGAAAGTGAAGCTGTGCATGAGGCAGACGGCAAGAGAGCGGTAGCCCTCATCGTAAACCTTCTGTAGTGATTGCCTCGTCGATTCGATATCTATAATGTGAGCCTGCAGGCCACTAAAGCGTTAAAAGGGCTCACTCACCCAGCGGCTCTAGGACTCGGACTATCTCTCCAGTGACACCCTCCACCAGAGCCGGATCCGAGGCGACATCGATGGCAGCCGGCTGCTTGCTCTCGGTCCAGGCCTCTAATGTCACTCGTTCTGAGAGCTCGACCACCCTGGAATAAAGCACATCCGGCTTGTTGATGCCCAGGTCGAAGAGCTTTGGCCTCGACTGGTTACCGATGTGAAGCAGGTCCTGTCCGTTGCGTCAGTCGTGAACTCATCTCCGCACTAAGGGGAATGCTCACTTTCAGACCCTTCGTCACCGCAAAGGCAGTCGGCTCTCCTTTTCGCTCGAGCAGCGCATTAGTGGCCACTGTGGTTCCCATCCTGATTGACTCTGTTCATGTTTAGCTACTCTGCCGGTGTACGTAGTACAACTTCAGCGTTGAACTTACCAACTCCACGTAAGGAGATCTTTTGCCCTCTCGGGTAAGCCCTTCCCATAGCAATCTCCAACACTCGCCTGATGGCCTCGACGGGTGCGTCTGCATAGTTGCTCGGGTCCACGGAGAGCAGCTTGATAACAATATCATCCTGACCAGGGACTGTGGCGACGCACTACGGATGCTATTAGAGGTGTGATTCGGTAACGTCGGTATGCATAAGGGGCGTTTCTTACGTCTGTAAAGGTACCTCCCCTGTCAATGGCTATTCTGATGCCCTGGACGGGTTCCGGCAGGGAGCCCATTGTGCAAGTCTTCTCTTACGGTGCGATACTGGAGAGAAAGAAGAATGAAACACACCAAAAAATGGCAGGTCAATCGAGCATCTGGACTCAAGCGATAAGGCAATGGTGCACCGCGGCAACAATATACCCCTCCGAGGATCATGTCGTGACATAGGGTCGGCAGAGGCAGCCGGTGGAGTCGAGGACTCGCGCGGTTCACAGGACAGTTGCGACATCGCATGGTGTGCCGAGCTTGGGCAATTGGGTGCTCCTCCCGCTGTGCAGCGCCAAAGCAGACGCGGCCAACTGGAATCTATCGGTGGCGCGTACCGGTTTCCTGTGTTTAGTGGCTGGTCATCCTCGGCCCTGAACCGCCGAGCAGTGGAGGCGGAGCTCCCCCTTATCGCCCTGAACTGGCGGGTCTGATCGGAGTCGATTTCCGCCCAACGACGGAGCACATTAGAGGCACAACGGAGGTGCAGCGGGAGCGTGGAGCACGTCTAATCTTGCATATGGACGGGAAAAGGAGCCGCGATTATGATGACAGTAGCCAATGACAACCTGGATATTGTACATACTGCCTCCCTTTACGTCTCTAGATATTGGACAATGATGCTTTTCCGCCTACGCCGCTCCTCGCACAGTCTTGTCTAGTGCCTCGGCGAAATACCCCACATTGCTGTCGTTCAGGCCGGCGATAGAGATCCGGGAGGTGTCGGCCATGTAGACGTGATACTTGTCTGTGAACTCGTCAGCAGTCGATCGGGTTGCGAGCTTGCAGTAAATGAGGCGTCATACCTTCCAAATGCTTGACCTGCTCGGAGCTGATTTCTAGATAACCGAACATGCCAGTCTGCTTGACAATGTGCGACCAGTCCCCTGGCGTCTTCAGGCGCACCAGCTCGTCAAAGAGCTTCCGGCGCATGGACTGGATGCGCCGAGACATTGTCAGCAGGTCTTCGGCCCATTGCTCCGAGATCTGGCTGCTGGTGAGGACAGCCGCCGCGATCCGAGCGCCGTAGGCCGGTGGATTTGAAACTGTTGCGCGCTGGACGTTCTCCAGGATGGAATTGGCGACCTTCGTCGTGGAGGCATCGCCAGTAATGAATGTGACGAGGCCAGTTCGTTCCCCGTAGAGGCCCATATTCTTGGCGAAGGACATGCACACCGACGCCTCGAAGCCCAACTCCTCCACGAAATAGCGGATCGCCCATGCATCCTCGTCCACCGAGCCAGAGTTGAACCCCAAGTAGGCTGAGTCAAAGATGGGAAACGCCCCTGTCTGCTTCATCACGGCGGCAATCTCCTTCCACTGCTCCTTCGAGGGATCGCAGCCAGTTGGGTTGTGGGCACACGCGTGCAGGACCACGGCCGAGCGCGCGTCTGCCGTCTTCAGGGCGCTCATGAAGCCATCAAAGTCAAAACGCCTGTCCTTGTAATACGGGAGCTTCCTGACCTCAAGGCCCATGGAGCTAAAGAGCAAGTTGTGGTTCGACCAGGTGGGATCAGTGATGAACACTTTCTCGATACCACTATTCGCCCGCTTCAGGGCAAGCCCTGCTAGGAGCAGCGCCCCTGTTCCTGAGAGCGATTGGCATGAAGCTACCTGCCGGGAAGTTAGTACTCAGGGCAAGATCATCTCTCATGGTCACTTACCCTCCCTTCCTCCAACGCCTTAGTCTTGTCGAACACTAGCTTGACTGCCGCGTCGCGGAAGTCCTTGAGTCCTGCGATTGGCAGATACTCGTGTCCGGAGTTGGCGACCTTCTCCTCGGCCATCCGAACCGACGGTAATACCCATGGCTGGCCATTCTCATCTCGATATGTGCCTTGGCCGAGATTGACCTTCTTAGGGTAGCCGTCTTCGAGATATCGGCGGGTAACCTCGAAGATGGCGTCTGAGGGAATGAGTTCCGCCGCCGAGAAGACTGAAGGTTGCTGAAGAGAGCCCATACTCGCGAATATGTGCCCGCGAGACTATGCTATGATGCTATGCAGGAGCTGGGCCAGCATGAGGTGAGTCCGAATCGGAGACGCTCGGCGCGAGGGCCCGTAGATGTGCTCAAAGCACGCGCTTACAAGCGGATCTTTGTGGGGCCCTGAGGCGGAGCTCCACGCTCGCCCGACTAACACACAGCGTAGGCCAGAGGCCGCTACGGCCACCGGCTCCGGCTCCCGATATAAAGACGTGGCGATACAGAGGTCGCGGCACAGGCACCGGAGTCTGGCGTGGTACCAGCAAGCCAGGAACGCATGCAGTCATGGCACCCACCTGTCCCCCACGCGGAGTCTACGCTCCCGTCGTCGCATTCTTCCACGAAGATGAGACGCTCGATCTCGAGGCGCTGAAGACCCACGTCACACGCCTGGTCAAATCAGGTGTCGCCGGTCTGGTCATCCAAGGCTCCAATGGAGAGGCCCCACACCTCCTGCATAGTGAGAGACAGGAGGTTATCTCTACCGTTTCCGGTGTCCTGAAAGATATCAGCAGCGATCGGGAGGTTGTCATCATCGCCGGGTGTGGAGCTCAGAGCACCAGGGAATCGATCCTGCTCTGCCGGGAAGCCCATGAGTCCGGGGCGGACTACGCTCTCGTCCTGTCGCCTAGTTACTGGAGTGAGACTCTCGTCGACTTCCCCAGGTGCCTTGATGTTAATGTGTTGTCTAGCCAAAGAGATGCAAAAAGCTACCATATTCAAATTCTTCGATGATGTCGCAGCCGCATCGCCTATTCCGATCCTGCTGTATAACTTCCCGGCAGTCACTTCGGGCATCGATCTCGACTCCGACCTGATTGCTGGCCTCGCTGCCGCTAACCCCAAGGTCGTGGGATGCAAGTTGACCTGTGGTAACCTGGGCAAGCTGCAGCGCGTAGCCCACGACGAGAGAATCAAGGGTCCATTCGCGGCGTTCGCAGGAAAGTCCGACTTCTTCCTGCATGGTCTTGTTGGTGGATCCAACGGCGTGATTGCTGCCGCTGCAAATCTGGTCCCTAAGGCCCATGTCCACTTACTTGGACTCTACGACTCAGGCAATCTGAAGGAAGCACAGGCCGTACAAACTCAGCTGAGTCGGGCAGACTGGGCACTAGTCCAACTTGGGGTTGCTGGCTTGAAAGCGGCCTTAGATAAGTACTATAGCTATGGTGGAGGAAGGAGTAGGAGACCTTTAGGCATGATTGACCCAGTGAATCTGGAGGGTGATTCCGATAAGACTCTAAGAAGCCTGGTAGAACTAGAAAACTCTCTGTAGATGGAAAATGGAGTAGAGATAATACCGCAATCTGGATATAACGTTGTTTCTAACATTGTCTGTTGTGGCTCATCGTCTAGAATCTTCCTGCTCCCATCGTCAAGCTCTTGTTCCCGTAGAAGCTAGACTATTTACTTGCTTGCCACCTCATCGAGGACGTACGGCTCTCCATCAATCTTCTTCCAGATGTCATCGCTTTTCAATCTCATATACCAAGAGTGGATCGCCGGGTGCGCAGCTGCCCACTTCTTTGCGAACACCTATTTCTGTGTTAATCTGAGTCTTGTGATAACCTCGTCCTTATCGAGAGTATAGCCAGGAGACGCATAAACTGTGAAGAGAAATGAAATGGCGGCACTCACAAACTGATAACCCCTAGCTATCGCGGCAACGACAAAAAGATCGGCCAGAGTCAAGCAGTCGCCGACGAGGAAGCTCTTTCCTGTCAGCGCCTTCTCGACGACTTTGATCATAGTTTCAGAGCTCTTCTCAGCTGCAGCAAGAATCTCTGGTGAGGATGGCGCTTTGCCAGCCACGGGGTTGATCCAGGCCATGATAGGAGGCAGAAGTTCGCTGTTAGCGAAAGACGCCCACCTGTCGGGTCACTGTCAGAAACTAGGATGCCTCCTCAGAGCGTCGGATTCTCGTCTACACTCACTTCAGAATGGTAGCTTCCTCCTCCAGGTTCGACCCGAGCAGAGTCGTGTTCGGGTCTTGCTTGGCAACTTGGAAGGGCGATTAGTTCTTGTTATGACCTGAAGCCTCAACGGGATGTGGACGCACGATATACGGCTACGGGAATACACTCGTACAACGTGAACCCATTGGGCCGTTCTAGAGCAGGTACCTTGCCGGTCGGGAATTTGGCGAGATACTCCTCTCCCACCCCTCCTTTGCTGGGGTTGACCTTGATCGGCCATGCCTCGACGTATTCCACGTCCAGCCTGAATGCACACTCAGCCACAAGGAGCCATCACAAGATCGAGGTCCTCACTTGTTGTACTCGGCGATATACAGGCACATAGTGGCCCGAGGCGCCTTGGGGTACCAGTACAGCTTTCCGAAGCTCATTTTGGCTTGTGTCTAAGCGAGTGGTGGGATATAGAGAAAATGCAGACGTTCTTGAGTCGAGGTAACTTTCATCTTGGGCCAGACAACTCTTCCTTTATAACTACCAACGGCATGGCCCATCTTGATCACCACATCAGCATCGCCGCGAGTCTTTGCTCTAGCGTCAAGAGGAGCTCCCGTCCTCGCCAACTAAGATCTCGACGGTTTGGTACCCGCCTTAGTAAATTCGTCGACGAGTCAAATGGAACTCGTTATCAGTGGAGCTCCGATACCGCGCCAGCACCGTAGTCGCAAAAACATATGCAACGGCGGCTAAGAGCGGCCTCGGAAGGGGGTGCCGAGCTAACAGTCGTCTGCATATCTATATTACGAAGAACAGCATCCCTTAAGACTCGGACGCACGCCAGATTCATATACCTCAGGATTCATATCGCAGACCAAGCCCGCATCGAAAAGACCCTCGATTCTCATCAGCCGAAGCAACGATGTCGTCTCCGCAAGTTGGCTGGATTGGTCTGGGGTCCATGGGGATTGGAATGTCGAGAAACCTTCAGGAGTATCTCAAATCGTCCGGCGCGCCTAACTTGATTTTTACGAACCGCACGTTATCGCGCGGACAGGCGTTGCAGGATCTCGGTGCGATTCCGGTTGAGACCGTGGGCGAGGTCGCGAAGAGATCAGACATTATCTTCTCCTGCGTGAGTCTTCCCGACTGAACGTACAAAATGGCGGCTAATCCATCCCCCGCTAGGTGAGCAACGACCAAGTTCTAAGCGAGGTCGCGCGGGACATCATCGCATCCGGGGACATCAAGGGGAAGGTCTACGTCGACTGCTCGACGGTGCATCCCGACACCTCAGTCAAGATCTCCAAGCAGATTGCCGATGCGGGAGGATCTTTTGTCGCAGGTCAGTGAAACGTTCCCTGAGGCTCGCGTTTATTTACTAAATGCAGTTTAGCACCTGTGTTCGGCGCGGCACCCATGGCTGCGGCCGGAAAGCTCATTTTCGTAACTGCTGGCCCCTCAGAAGCGACCGATAAGATCAGCCCGTATCTCAAGGGCGTCATGGGCCGATCGGTGATCGCCATGGGGACCGACGTCTCCAAGTCCAGCCTTCTGAAGATCGCTGGCAACATCTGCGTGGTCTCCTTCATGGAAGTCCTCTCAGAAGCCCACGTCTTCGCGGAGAAGACCGGCCTCGGCAGCGATATCTTGGAAGCCATGGTCGCAGACATGTTTGGGCCGGTGCTTGAAAGCTACTCGAAGAGGCTGACCACTGGAATATACGCCCCGGCTCCGGGAGACAAGGCTGGCTTTGACGTGGACTTGGCGATGAAGGATGCCAGGCATGCCCTGAACTGTGCCAAGGCGGTCGGCGCCAGACTGGAGGTCAGCGAGGTTGCCCTGAAGCACATGGAGGAGGCCAAGACGCTGCTCCCCGGCAGGCCGCTGGATAGCAGCTCGATGTATGGGACGATCAGGAAAGATGCAGGCCTGGATTTCCTGACGGACCTATGCAAGGAGAGGGACAGCAAGGCGTAGAGTCAGGTGGGAATACCGCTCTGTTATAGACATATAGACTCATAGACTCGGCAGCTCTTTACCACAATACCCCTGAACTGTGACGAATATTCCATTATTGTTTGCAAGTGTACAAGAGAAGTCCACCCAAGGCTCAGCAGAGTACGAGCAACGATACGTGACAGATAAGACTATCAACTTTCAAAGACGCTCCCAGTACCGTATTTGCTAACAAAATTCCGCTCATCTATATACATTTCTACCCGTCTTAAACTGAGATGCCGAATCACTCTAGATTCTGGATCTGGACCTTGATGGCACCCGTCTTGGGATCAGCAGCCGTCTTGAAGGCATCCAAGGCGTCCTCAAGCTTGAAGCGGTGGGTGACGAGCCTCTTCAGGTCGATGACGCCGTTCTCAATCAGCCGGATAGCGCGGGGCCAGGTATTGCAGTAGCGATACTCGAGCTGGATGTCCACCTCACGCGTGCTGGCCCGCATGAACGCCATGTTGATCTCGTTCTTTCCGACGCCCACGATGAAGACCTTGCCTCCGAACTTGGCCGCCCAGATCGCCGCGTTGATGCTGCTCTCGGCACCCGTACACTCAAATGCCACGGCCGGTTCCAGCCCGCCGAAAGCCTGTACGATGGCCTTGGCGGCGTCCTCGGCTGTAGTCTTGACGCTGGGGTTGACCAAGTGGGGAATCACACTGGGGCACAGCTCCTTCGCAAACTTCAAGCGCCCCTCGTCGATATCGGTAATCACGATGGGACATGTACCGGCGGCCTTCGCACACAGCATGGTGATCAGACCGATAGGACCGGCACCGCAGATCAGCACGGGGTCACCGAGCGACACGCCGGAGCGCTGAACTGCAGCCAGGGCGACGCTCAGCGGCTCCATCATGGCGCCCTCCTCGTAAGTGATATGGCTGCTGATCTTGTGGCACCATACTGCCGGGTGGTTGATGTACCGCCGCAGCAGGCCCGGGACAGGGGGCGTGGAGAGGAAATCAACCTTGTCGCACCCGTTGTAGCGGCCCGTCAGGCACGGCTCGCACTCACCGCAGATGACCTGTGGCTCAACGGCCACGCGGTCTCCGACTTTGAGAGATGTGACGCTGGGGTGGACGGCAACGATCTCACCGGCAGACTCGTGGCCTAGAACGTGGTCTGCCGTGACGATCATGGGGCCGATACAGCCCTGGTGCCAGAAGTGGACGTCAGATCTATGAGGAAAAAGACACGTTCAGTACTCGTCACATATGAGGGTAGTAAAGCGCCCTGGTCTCACCCGCAGATGCCAGTGCTCCTCATGGCGATAGTGACCTGGCCAGGCTTCAGGTCTTCGCCTTTCTGCACGCTCTCCAGGCTGGGCTCGGCCTTCGCGATCCAGAGGTCATGCTTAGGATTTGTGTAGACGCCAATGTTCGCTTTGGCTGACTTGAGCCCGCCACTCGTGACGGGTACCGGGTCAACGGCCGATGGTGCCATCTTTCGATGCTCCGTATGAAGACGTTGACTTGGCGGGGTGTGGTATTGCTGGATAGGGAGAACGTATTGGATGATGTTTAGGGAGCTTGATGGTTTGGGTTCAACGAAGAACGCTGGATATGAGTAGTCTGTGCTTTGCTGGGAAAATCTGTGATACTTGTGGTAGAGACCACCATATACAATGCCCAGCACGTTGATATTTGTAGATGTGTTGCCTTAGTACCTCCGGGCAGCGGTACTGGGGAGTATAGACCCGACATCAGTGCGCGGGCTTCTGTTCACTCCCGCATGCATCTGGACTCCCGCACGCGCGTTGTCCCTACAAGCGACAAACTTTTTAGGCTATTTGGGAGTGTCACCGCACTCACGCATCTCTGACATGATCCTTCTTCGCGGCCTAGAACCTCGACTCTCGGCCTGCGCGGTGAAAGACAAGACTGCCTCATCATAGGGGCGGCAGTGAGAAAACGAGCGCTGGCAGCTGATCGTTCTGGAATGATAACGCCAGTACCATCGTCAGCTGCCAGGGCCTCTCCCGAGGGATGCGTGTTTTCGCGTGCCCCTGCACAGCTTCGGGACTCTTTCACGCCCATGACGCGGAGGTAGAGCCGCAAGGACGGTGCGCCGTGATTGGCGCGGCTATAGCATGATCTCCAGACTCCAGATTAGGTAGGGCTCTCCGCCGGACTCCTAACGTGATCTTCTGTCTTCCCGTCACAGCTCTACCGCGCTAGCAACAACATCTTTTTGGGGGCTGGCTAGAGGCGCAGGCTCGTGAGGGTGGCTAGGCGGCGGCACCGTCGGGGGGGTTCGATCCTTGCAAACGCCGTTGCCGTGGGACCTGTCTGGCGGCCCAATACGGGACCAGAATAGCACAGGGGCGCGGGCGTAGCAGATCCCGAGCGCGTAACGCACCGCACCACCGTCGCCTCGCCTAAGAGAACCGACGCTTAGGCGGTGTCCTAGCTGCCATCGGTAGGGCAAACGCAGCCGGCAGTCACTCGGAGATGCTACGAGATCCGGCACATTTTCAAGATACGCGAGAGGGCGAGCGGCCAAACGATCACTCTCGAGAGACGCACCACATACTCTGATCAAGTCGAAATTCATAGCATTGAGATCTATCCGTCTGTATATCCCGCTTGAGCCAAGAGGCCGTCATTACCATGCATTACGATCAACTCCTCTAACATGCGCCAGCCATCAGCATTCCTCCATTAGCACACACGACCTGTCCAGTAATATAGCTGGCATCAGGAGTGCAAAGCATCCCCACGACTCCGGCGATCTCCCTCTTGTACGCGGGCCTGCCGCCGGTGCTCTTCGCATCCTCCACCAGCTCCGGCGGGTCGATGCCGGGGCGCACCTGCATGAGAGGCGTGTGCTCGATCCAGCCCCGGATGGCACGCTTGAACTCCTCCGTGTTGGACTTGTACATGGGGCCCTCGACGGGGCCCGGGTTGATGCAGTTGACCGTGGCCCGGCCGTTGAGCTCGCGGGCCCACGTCCGGGTCATGGACTCGATGGCCGCCTTGGTGCCGCCGTAGATGCTCTGGCCGACGAAGCCACACGACGCCGAGATGGACGACAGGCTGACGACGCGGCCGGAGCCGTCCGTGGGCAGGAAGGGCTGCACGGCCTGCGTGACGAGCAGGGACCCCAGGACGTTGACGCGGAACGAGTCCTCAAAGTCGGAGACCTTGATGTCGGGCAGCTTGTTGTTGATCGCGACGCCGGCGTTGTTGACGAGGATGTCGACCTGGAATGGCGCCCCGCCGAAGGCCTTGCGCGCCCCGGCGACGAGGCTGGCGGCGCCCGCGGGCGTGGAGATGTCCGCCTCGACGCTGACGGCTTTGACGGCGTAGGTCTTGACGAGGGCCTCGCAGACCGTGGCTGCCTCGGCGGCCTGGGCCTGGTTCGGGTAGTTGATGATCACGTTGGCGCCCTTTCCCGCGAGGTTGTGGGCGATGGCTTCGCCTATGCCTCGCGAACTGCCCGTGATGATGGCTAGTTTGCCGGCAAGCGGCGCGGCAGCCGTCGAGGCCGTTGGGGCAGAGATCGCCATCGGGTCGGATGTCAAGTGTCAGACAGGAATGGTAAGGAAGTCGAGAGCTGCAATGTGCTGCAGTTGATCAGGGTGATGGATAATCAATGGCTAGTGATGTCTTGTTTCGGTCTCGGAGAATATGGCCTGCGAACAGTGGCAGAGCGCTGCACCTAATACCGCCAGGCGAAAACATCTTATATCCCGTCCGCGGATGCATCGCCAGCATCTGGAGCGCTCTGCTCAGCACGCGCCTGACTGATGCTGTGATTTCTGTCCTGTATTCGCGGCTCAGTTTGTCGTCTGCAGAGTCCTGACGAGGAGAGTATATGCGCTCCAGTCGGCTTTGAGCATCTTGCGGAGATACCTTAAAATGCAAAACCCGACTAGAGAGATCACGAACCCAGACATGACCTGACAGGCCGGCGGCGTCTGCTGCGACGCGGAATTTCCCCGGATGTGGCTACAGAGGGCCCCCGGCCCACACTAAAACACAGCCGGGGTCCTTGAAGATCAACTGATTCTCGGGTGTTTGATCGATCGACCTATCTTAGCGCAGCAACCAACGCCTCATCCCTACCCTGCATCCCTCACCGTAGGGAGAGAAATCCTGGGCTTGGTGAGCACGAGGAGGGAATGTTTCTAGAAGGTCAGGTGCCTCCCTCACGGATTCCTGTAACCGTATGATACTTGCGAAGTGGGCGGAGGAAGTCCTTGTCTCACAGCCGTGACCGCTGCAGGTGGCCGGTCCTCTTGGCTCAAGCTGATATCTTTGGCGCGCTAATACGGCTTCTTCTTGTGCTTTACATAGTACAGCAACAAGTTCTATAATGGCGCCATGTGATCCTCAGGACGGGGACCGTGGTGAAACACAGGTGGCAGCTCACCCCTCGCCCTTTACCCTCATGAAGAATACTACAACGGCGGCCACATCACGACTCCCTATTCCCATAATTCTCAAATCTCAAATATCAGACCTGCCGCTTCTCAGGTATGTATCATGATGCTGGTAAGCGGACGAAAAGCATCATCAATAGCGTTTTATCTCGGCTCGGTCTCCCTGGCGGCTCTCAGAAAACATAGACCTGGTTTGAGTATCAGCTGCGATAGACCACTGTCCCGGCCAGGCTGTCTTAAACTCCTATCAAGAATGCTCATGAAGGGATGTTTCATCAGGCAGATTGGTTTCCCTAAGGCCCCCTGGTGTGGCGATCATGGTGGAGGAACAGCCGATCGCGTCGGATAGGGGCATAGGTTGATCAAGGAGCTTCCGTTGCTATGATGAACCAGGCTGCTTTTCCATCCGCGCCAAGGTAAGCGCGCCATCAAGGAGCATCATAGCAAGAGGAGTGGCATGCCTCTTGAGTCTCTCTACGAGCGTGTGTGACATATCTGCGCTTCCTTTGGCGTGCCGGAGCCGCCGGCTCGCGGGAGATCGGCCGAGCCATTCGTCCATCCGGCCGTTGTAGATGCCGCTTCAATAGCCGCATTTAGTCTACAAGGGGAATAAACTTGACAACATTCCATCCACCGGCTAACGGCTAAGTAAGAATGGGGAGCTCCATTGCCTCATCGAGGAGAAGCTCCCGTGACAAAGGCGAGAATGCGCGGGGAAGAGCACGCCTACGAAAGGGGTTGACGTGACGGTTATGCCACCAAGAAGTTGGGGTAACCCCCGTAAAGCGGCGCCACCTTCCTCCGTACCACCAGTGCAACCCCCCCGAGCATGCCTGGGGCCCCCTGGGGCTCCGCAGATCCTGCCCTCCAACGTCGATCGACTTGTGCCGAAGGACCGCCACGCCATCCTGACGCAAAGGGACCACATCTGCGACCTCTCCCCAGATATACTGTAACCTCGACAGTAACCGCGCAAATAACATGCTCGAGAGCGAGCTTCTGACTATCGGTGAGTGTGGGAATGGCAGACGTGGATGCCCCTCATCTCAGTCATCCTTGGGGCGCAGGATTCGAACACAAAAGTCGCCGTCCGTGGCCCCCAAGATGCCTCGTGGGAGCCTCTCTCAGTCCAAGACTTTGCTTTGAAGCACCCTTTGATCTGTGATTATATTGACTTTATCCAAGATGTACACGATCTGGAATATTTACGGTAAGCTCGCGGTGCCTGTTCCACTCATACACCTATTCACCCCTTGACCCGTCTTCTGTTGAGTACGATGCTGACATGAATGTCTCAAGTTCTCGCCGCCTTCGGCACCATCGGCGGCGCGATGTTCGGGATAGATATCTCTAGCATGAGTGCGTGGATCGGCAGTGACCAGTACCTCCGTTATTTCCACTCTCCCGGCTCGACCAGGCAGGGCGGCATTACCGCCTCTATGAGCGCCGGGTCCTTCGCCGGCGCACTCGGTGCTGGATTCCTGTCTGATAGAATGGGCCGTCGAGGCGTCCTCAAGGTGTCGTCGCTCATCTGGGTAGTCGGCGCCGTCCTGCAATGCAGCTCACAGAACGTCGCCCACCTTGTCGTTGGCCGTGTCGTCAGCGGTGTCGCGAGTATGTGTCTCCCAGCTGGTCCTAGTTGAGTAGAGCTACAGTTGACTGAGTCTCATCAACAGTCGGTCTCACTTCCTCGCAAGTCTGCGTCTACCTGGCCGAACTCGCACCGAGCAAGATCCGCGGCCGAGTCGTCGGCATCCAGCAGTGGGCCATCGAGTGGGGCATCCTTATCATGTATCTCATCTCGTACGGCTGCACATATATAAACGGCACGGCATCGTTCAGGATAGCGTGGGGGTTGCAGGGGGTACCAGGATTTGTCCTCCTCGGCGCTCTCTTCTTCTTCCCCGAGAGCCCTCGTTGGCTTGCCTCTAAAGACCGATGGGAGGAGTGTCTGGACACCCTGGCCCACCTACACGGAAATGGCGATGCGACTAATCCACTCGTCCTGGCAGAGCTTGAGGAAGGTAAGCATGCTCCTCCACTGTAGTCATTCCGTCGTCTGATCATATCATGCACAGTCAGAGAAGCTGCCCGAATCGCCCATGAATCGAAGGAAGTCGGGTTCATGGGCCTGTTCGGCCCCAAAATGTGGAGGCGAACTCTCTGCGGCGTCAGCGTTCAAGTCTGGTACGTTTGTCTTTCTATCCAGCAGCGGGATTGCCCGTTGGGGATGCTAACAGCGTCCTAGGCAGCAGCTCCTTGGCGGCAACGTCATGCTGTACTATCTCGTCTATATCTTCAACATGGCCGGCATGGTCAGTGACTTATAGTTTTTCTTTCCCTTTCCGTACGTGACAACTGACAACTCTGCAGGGTGGCAACACGGCACTCACTTCGGCCATCATTCAATATGTCATCTTTGTCGTCACGACTGGAGGCATGCTTCCGATCATCGACCGGATAGGCAGGCGGTACCTATTAGTTATCGGGGCCATCATCTGCAGTGTCCTGCATTTCGTAACTGGAGCGCTGATGGCTTCGTACGGGCATCATGTCGACTCGGTTGACGGTGAGTTCTCTATCTTTGGGTGGCAAGACATTTTCTGATGCTCGAGTGCAGGAAACTCGATCCTGAAATGGGAGATCAATGGCGCGCCTGCGAAAGGTGTCATCGCCCTTGCGTACATCTTCGTCGGCGTCTACGGTTTAACCTGGGTAAATACGATCCCCCCGCCCCTTTGTCATCGTCGCAGCCAGAGTGCTAACAGCAACCCCACGCAGGCCCCAGCAGGCTGGATCTACTCCTCGGAGGTCTTCCCATTGAAGTACAGAGCAAAGGGTGTTGGACTCAGCGCCGCCGGGAACTGGATCTTCAACCTCGCTCTAGCCTTTTTCGTGCCGCCGGCTTTCACCAACATCCAGTGGAAGACGTATATGATCTTCGGCACCTTCTGCGCGACCATGTCTGTCTACGTCTTCTTCCTGTACCCGGAGACCGTCCAGAAGTCGCTCGAGGAGATCGACGTCCTCTTCGAGGGCAACATCCCACCGTGGAGGAGCGGCCAGGTCAAGGGCATGCTGGATGAGCGCGTCGAGGCCGTTCGGATGAAGCGCGAAGGTAACCTTGAGCCGGAGAAAGTCGTCCAGGTCGAGACTACGGTGTGAAGGAAGTACCTGATGGCTGCGGCTTAGGGCCTGCCAGGCTATTATTTCAAGTTCGGACTCCTGTAGAATGCTAGAATGGTGTCCCAAAGGCTTGGTTTGGCGTCGAAAGACTGGGTGTCCCTACTCTTCACTATTAGTTGGTAGAACTTGAGAACTTATATAATACTACCCTGATCCTGTGATAACCCGGATTTCTAGGATATCGTTTATAAGAAGCTAGAAGAATACGCAGGTTATCTACGTTTGTACCTTGGTAAAACTCCAAGAACCCAACATCGCAGATACAATGGCTGGACTCAAAAGCACAGGATGTGGAGGTGTCAGTCTGCTCATTGAAAAGTCTTTGCGGAGTCAAGCGAATCGTCTATGTATTCGTGGTTGCAGGTATCGCGCCTTATGTCATGCCATCCAGTGCAGTTGCAGCATTGTCTCCACGGGAACACCACCCGCGGAGTAGTTGGTTAAATGATCCACGGCGGCATCGTTGCGGGGTGTCGTTCCGGGGTCGTTCCGGGGCCGCCGGTGCGAGATCTGACCCTGAGTCGTGCCATCACCGAATATCCCCCCCAAAGGCGATCTATAGTATGTATTAGGCCGCCCTAGAGCTCCTCCGGCGGGGCCAGCACGGTTACTGGTGCACATCCGGTGGGGGCGGGTTAGCAACGAAACAATCTTAACCACTTCGGGACCAGCATAACTCAGTCCACCACCTGTCTACAACCTGAGCGTCCGCAAGTCTGGGAGAAACGCAGAGCGCTCATTGGAACTGTTACTGAAGACAGAATTTAACGGATAGACCGGATGGGAAAGTATCGCCTTGTCAAAATGTCTAGCTGAAGCTGCTCATACACACATGCAAATATATTTCGGTACCTAGGTTAACCTAGTGCCCGCCAAACGAACATAACTATCACTTGACCTTCTGTTTGTGGCGGCATCGAGTTGTGCCTTCCGCCTCCTAATCCCTTGGTTGCGATCCTTGCAGCTTCTCGATCTGTTCTCCCTCTGTAGCGTATGGATTCACCGTCACCTTGCTGAAGTGCCTGGCTTTGACTTTGTTTGCGAAGAGAAGGTCCAGCTCGGCATAGGTGCGATCTTTCGTCTCTGGCAGCCGGAAGAACGCCCAGACGAAGCAGAGGAAGCAGGTTCCAGCCCAGAAGAAGCCTGTCTTGCCGTGCCAGTTCCCCTCCGTTGGGTTGACCATGTACGGCTCGATGACGTTGCCGATGATCTGCGAGACGTAGTAGGCAATCCGAGCAAGACAGACGCTCTTGTTCCGAAGGCGCGTGGCCGACGTCTCCGAGATGATGGCGTAGCAGACCGGACCAACGGTGATATAGTAGATGAAGAGCCAGGCAAGCACAAATCCTGCCTGCGTGTAGCTGCTGGTAGACCCTTCACCCGCGGCGACAGCGACGATTCCCACGATGAACATGCAGGCACATAGGGCAGCAAGGCCCCAGACGTAGAGCGTGCGGCGCCCAAACCGGCCCAACAGACCCCAGGATATGATGGTGCCGATCGATGCGAGGCCGAGCCCCCCGACGGAGAATTTAAACGAGTTGGACGTGGACACGCCGGCCTGCACAAAGAAGTACACCGGAGTTCCACCTAGAGACGAACCGCACCACACTTGGGCAGCGAATGCCAGGCACGCAATCTCAGTTCGGCGGAGGTCGATACCCTTGAAACAGTCCCAGTAGCTGGTTCCCGTCTCGACCTCTATCTCGATGTCGTTGGTGTGCTTCAGCATGGCGATCGATTTCTTGACCTCGTCCGCCGACGCGTGTGATGACAGTCTCATTAGGGACCTCTCGGCCGCCTCTATCTGGCCCGTCCTGACGAGCCACCAGGGCGACTCCGGCGCGAACCAGAGAGTCGCAAGCAACGGGAGTGGCCACACCCACTGGATGGCGAACGGAATGCGGTACGCCCACTGGTCGTCGCGATCGACGAAACCTTCGAGAACGCCGGCTGCGACCAGCTGTCCCAGCGCCCAACATAGATTAACGTACTAGACGTACGGCATCGTTAGTAGCGGTCTAGCGGTATCTGCAGATTCAGAACTCTTGTAGGGGATATACAAAGAGGACGTACAACTGTGAGGTAGCCACGCAGTATGAGAGGGCAGACCTCTGAGGCATACGCGGGCGCGGAGGTCGCGAAGACGCCCCAAGGTATGCCGCACAGAATAAGTCCGACAGTGAGCATGGCGGTGGAGGTTGCAAAGAACAGCAGGAAGATGAAAGCGACGATGCACCCAAGCGAGCCTAGCAAGACGCGGATGTATCCAAACTTGTTGGTGAGATAGCCGTTGGCGAAGGCGCCGAATATGGCCCCGATAGTGGCTGCGGCTCCAAGAGCGGACTGCCAGGCACCAGAGATCTGCCAGCCGCCATTCTCCGAATACGTGCCGTATCTCTCAGTGAAGGCGGGCTGAGCGAACAGAGACGTGACGAGGACGATATCATAGCCTTCCATGATGATGGACGTAGAGACAAGTACGGACCAGAATATGGCGCTCTTGTGAGTCTTCGCCGCCTCGGCGAGCGTCATGGCATGCTCGTTCAGGGCGGCCTCGTTAGCATCCGCAACGACCGACTTGTCGCCATGGCCGTCCCGCTCATGCCCGGGGGCTTCGAGATGATGCGGCTCCACTTTGTCATGGCTCATCTTGGTAGATTCTTGACGGGAGTCTGTTGAGGTCTAGGGAGATGCTGCAAGCAGGATGATCTTGCAAGTCTTGGCGACGAATATCTGCATGGACGACCTGGCTCGCTGTCGTTTACCTCGACGGCTTTTAATACCCCATGGACACCTCTCCACACGTTCGACGTCCCCTGGTGACCCCGGAGTCTGGGGTGCCCTCGGCAGACAGCACAAAGGGCCCATCTGGGGTACCGACGCTCGATGGTCTAATGTCAGCCCATCCGCCCGTGCTGGCCCCCTCGGGCGCCAAGCCATCCAGGGATGCTCCACCGGAGGACCAGGCGCAACGCCAGGTCGGCGCTGAGATATGGCCGCGTCAATCCCCCGCCGGAGCCAACCCCGCCGGAGCTGTCCCACTCCCTCTACACGGGCGGAGATGAGGGACACTTTACAGACCGAAAGCCTAATGATTTAGACTAAGCTATACTACCTCTCCACTCGCTGAGGAGAGCCTCTCTGGCGCACTATAGAGGACAGGGAACTCAATACGGCTTGCCTCGGTGGGTAGACCGGAGCGGCGTTCGCCACTTCACAATCATGCACATGGTACGTTGATGTCTATAGAGTGTACTTGCTCGCTCTTCTCCCGGCGCTGGTAGACTGGGGCATGGCGAGCAGTTACTCCAACAGTTCTCCCTCGAAAGTGACAGATGGTCACCAGATTTCGAGCCCCTACCTAGGTGCATGCCGATTCCTTGCCGTCACCTGCTCTGGATGCCTAACGGCCATGTGCTCATTCTCCCTTTCCTAGATTCAATGGCGTTGCCTCGCGGTTGCCTCAGCCAGGTTCCTGAGCGACTTCACGTATGATCGTTCGATCCCCCAAGTCTCGGGTGCTTCTTCATCTGACCCGCATGCTGGCTCCTTCTCATGTGCGACGTCAGCAGAGCCTTGCGTGGCTTGTCCAGCGACTCCAGACTCCCCAACGAGCAGCCGGATCCCCTCGTAGAGTATCTTCACTGGGGCGTCGGCGTCGCAAATATTGCCGACTCTCAGCAGGGAAGCGGTCATCTTGTAGCCTAGACGCACATACGTCTGGACCAGCTCGTCGTCGAGTGGCCTGTCGAGGTTGACAAAGGACGGCTCGGGACACGGCTCGGTATCTTCAGGTAGAGAAGCACCGGGCACCTCCTGCGCGGCGTCCCTTGAGACGTCTTGCAGCGGGTCACCGTCGACGGAGCTGCGAGCAGCGACATCCCGCACGCGTGGAACTCTACGAGCCTCGTCCTGGCTGCTGACGAACTGGGCTGTGACACTGTATGCCCAAACTACCAACGTCGCGATGTATATCGCGAATGGTTCTGGGAAGCTGTTGACGCTAAAGCGCCGTACGTGCCAGAACAGCGCCCCGGCGTGCACCAGGGAGAGTCTTGCTTTGAACTGGTCACGTATTGCCCACTGCAGGACGTGGCTGCGAGCCCTGGCGCACTCGTTGCTATCCCCGCCCCCGGCCCATGTCGCTGCTGACGGCGCGTCCGCAAGGGTCTGTATGTGCCTGACCGGCGTCAAGAGAATAAGCCGGGCCAAATGCAGATGTAGGATGGTCGGGTGTTCCCAGCCTGCGGCGTGGGCTGCCTTGCCGTTGGCACACCAGTGAAGCACATCTAGGCAGTCGCTTGCGCTGTTCCGCCAGTTCGACAGCACAGGGGTCGACGGAGGCCATGACTCCTCTGCCGCGATCGATCGCGTCCACGGCTGGACCTTGGCGCTTGGCGTCCAGGATGAGAGCTGGGTCGCGGTCTGATTGATGGCTTCCCTGCTCTTCCGGTAGACGGCTTGAATAAGCAGCAGGGTGCTGAACTCGCTCAAGTTCGGCGGAAGCCTCTTTTCCATATAGAGCACTTCGGCTGCCTCAAGGAGGGTGACTACGGGATCTTAGTAGTGTAGAAAGGCACGAGGGAGTAGTTGACGTCCATACCGGGCTCAGAAGCCTTAGCTTGCGTTCTACCCGCCGACTGGCCCTCCCAAAGGTCATCCTGGCATGGCAGCGGCGCTCGTGCATCAGTAAGGGTCATCAGGGGCATGCAGCCAAATTCGTACGAGAACATTGAATCAAGGAGCTGATTACCAGTGAGCAATGACTGGTCATAGAAAGTCCCGAGAGTTTACGACACATACCCAAATCATCATCCCCGTTCTGATACCGGATTGCCTCGTCAGCCAATCTGCACCTGGATTTTCACCCCCCGTGAACGACGCTTGGTCTCGTGAACCTTCGTCTGGAGACAGGAGATTCATAGTGTTACATGCCTCGACGAGACTATAACGCTCGAGAAAGGCACGCCTCATCATTGCTTCTTTGCCGCTATGGAGCATGCAGATGACGGCGAGGATGTTCGCCTGCAAGGAATACAGGTCGAAACAGACTCTCGCATTCTTGACTAACGGCGGCATCCACCTCATCGTAGCCTCCTCCGGTTCATGAGCGTGGATTCGACGCTGCAGAACGCTCTGCAACAAACGCGACAAGGTATCCCTGGGCCGATTATGAGAGCGGCCGCCGATATACGTCGACCCGACTGTTGCGACAGCGAGGAGGAGGATCCAGTGCGATGTGGCGTCAAAGGAAAAAGATTTCTTCCGAAGAAAAGGGAATGTCGGGTGAAACTGCTTGAAATAGATATTTGTGTATGCTGTGATATTCAGCAACGAAGGGAATGACGACACATCCACCTCGATGGACTGCTGCTGAAGCTCGGCTCGTAGGCCAAGTATCATGTTCTCGTACGCAACATCCAGGGCGAATTCTCCAGTTGACGGGGCTTGCCCGGTCCCATCTTCACGGGGAGACAGGTTATCAGGAGACATCGGGCTTGATACACTGGCCGCCGGCCTGCTCTGAATATGTTGACCGCGAAATGGTGCCCTCGCACCCGGTCCATCGACGTAGTACCTGCCTACGGTCGAAATCGAGGCACCAGAGTCAGCCGGGCTTGGCCCAGTCACCGATTCGCTATGCTCGGTGTCCCGCCGTTCGGAACGGTGTTCGTTTGAAGTTGGTATTATCTCTTGGGGCAGGTTTGCCGCGTTTGCTTCCTGGTCCTCCGAAGAAGTCCATGCGCCATCGAGCCCTCCCGTTGCCTCCATCCCATCAAAGAAGAAGGGAATCCCTACAGCTTGAGAAGTTCCATTGCTGTACTGTCCGGCTGCTATTTGGCTGTACCAATCGGCTGCGTTCTGGTACGGAGCTGAGATCCAGTTCATCGATAAGAGGCTCGAGACCCGCTCGTTGGAACCACCGCCCTCGTCAAAGGCGTAGACTTGCTCCATATCGTAATTCTCGCGGCCATTCTGAGGCGCGGTACCGCGAAGAGGATCAGTCTCTCTCGCCCAAGAAGTGTCGTCCTGACTGTTGGAGACTAATGCATTCATAGCAGGGACATCAAGCAGGGAGCCTTCCAAGTCTGGGATTGCATTCTCGTCGTTCGACCCAGGGAAACCCTCGCCAACTGTGGACCGGAGCTGCTGACTTGGTGCAGCAGGACGAGGAGGTGTCAGTTGTACCGCGCCATCCTCTGTACTGAGCACTCCCATCCCGCTATCGGCAATCGCTTCTGGAACCTGTGCGAGTGTCGTGCGCTTTACGGTATGCGGATAGACACATTCAAGGTCCTTCTCCAAGCACCGCTTGCACGGATCACCTCTAGTACAGCGTACGCGAGTGGCCGCGCATTGCACACAGGCCCTTTCATAACCTAGAACAGGGGGAGCGGTAGTATCCTGCTCATGAGAGGCCCTGTGACGGTTGAGAATGTCCCTTCAAAGAAGTGGTGTCAGGATAGGGTCTCGAGCAGAACAGAGGGCATGAGTAAAGGATGGATTACAGAGGAGACGCTTACGACCTAGAGAAGTTCTTGCCACAAGTCCAGCACCTGAATGGCTTTTCTCTCGTGTGGCTCCTCACGTGTCTTTTTAGATGCTCGCGTCGCGAAAAGCTGATGCCGCAGACGACGCATTTGTGAATGGCAGACGCTGGCGATGCCATCCTCACCAAATCCACCCCGCCAATCCTCGTCAGACCGGCAGCTGAGCGCCGGATGTCAGAAGCAGTCACGGCCGCAGAATGCAATAATCTAGCACGGCTGGAAGCTCTGTCCGCGAGGATAGAAAGAAGCGTCTCCTCGGCCGGGGGGAAGTTGCTCAAACACGAGGAGACTCGTTGAGGGAGCACCACTGAAGAACGGCGACCATGAGTCGTCGGACGGTAATCTGGGGCCCCGGCTTCTCCGCGCGAACCCGCCCAAGACTACTCTCATTCGCGCATCTAGCCCCATAAAGAGACTAACCTGGTCTCCGGCTAATATCACACCATCATGCTTTCACTCACTACTACGCAAGCTGTGTCATGTTGTTCTGCCGACGCTAATCTAAGCATTCTATTTATCCAAGTGTGCTACCCGCACAAATACCGGCATCCATTCCAGGGGGGCGTCGACCTCCACCGTCTGGGCGCCGTTGAAGACCGCGTTGTCTGCAAGTGACTTCCACACCTCTCCGGCTGGAAGAGCTGGCAGATACACTTCGAGCCGCCTCCTTGCTGGCTCCAGCACGGGGCAGCAGAGGTACTTGTAGCCGTACATGTACTCGTGGCTGATCTCCCAGCTCTGCTTGTCGCCAGGGAACTCGTAGAAGAGCGGCCGCATCACCGGGCTACCCTTTTCGTGTGCCGCCTTCATGAGCTCCCGCGTATACTCCCTCAGCTCCTCGCGCATCTGCAAATACTTGCGGCAGATCTCGTACACTTCGGGCCCGTAAGACCACACCTCATTCGGCGCTCCGCTGACGCATGACAGGCCACCTGCTGTGCCGCTCTGCTGCGGATGCGGCTCCCGGTCGCCATGGAGTCGCATGACGGGACAGAACGTGCCCCATTGGAACCAGCGTACGAACAGCTCGCGGAAGTCCTCCTTGCCGGGGTCTCCCCCGTGGAAGCCGCCAATGTCCGTCGTCCACCAGGGCAGGCCCGCGATGCTCATGTTCAACCCTGCGGCTAGCTGATTGCGCAGGCTTGACCACGACGACGCAATATCGCCGCTCCATACCAGGGCGCCGTACTTCTGGCTGCCAGCCCAGGCGCAGCGGAGGAGGTTGACGATGTTCGTCTGGCCCTCCTTCTCCATTCCCTCGTAGAAGGCACGCGCGTAGTCGCGCGGGTATAGGTTCCCAATGCTGAGGTTCGAGCCGAGGTGATAGCGGTAGTTGTCGAAATCGTACACCGAGTACTCAGGCTCCGCCTCATCGAGCCAGAAAACCTTGATGCCTCTTGAGTAGTAGTTCTGCCTGACCTTGTCCCACACATAGTCTCGAGCGCCGGGGTTTGTTGCATCGAAATGAATAGTCTCGCCCTCGTAGTCCAGGCCCGTCCGGACGCCGCGGTCCGTTCGGATGAGGTAGCCGTTCTCGAGCATTTCTGCGAAGTTCTCGGATCGCTTGTCGACGGTCGGCCAGATGGAGACCATCAGTTCGACGTTCAAGTCCTTCAGCTCCTTCACCATCGAGTCTATCCTCTGCACGTCAGCTGGAAGCCACAGTGCCACTGCCATGGGTGCGTTGTTGCGGGCTCACCTGGATCGGGCCAGTAAACGGGGTCGAATTTCCATTCGCCTTGTTTTGGCCAGTGGAAGAAGTCGATGACAATGAGGTCGATAGGCAGGTTCCGGCGCCTGTACTCTCGCGCCACCTCAAGGAGCTCCTCCTGAGTCTGATAGCGGAGCTTACACTGCCAGAACCCCAGGCCGTACTCAGGCATCATGGGGACCTTTCCAGTAGCGTCGGCGTAGGCCTCCTCTATCTCGGCGGGAGTATCGCCGGCGACCACCCAGTAGTCCAAACTCTTCGTTGAGTACGCTTCGAAGCTCATGACATTCTTGCCCAGTACAGCACGTCCGATAGCCGGATTATTCCACAAGAAGCCGTAACCCAGCGATGAAAGCGCAAAGGGCACGCTGGCCTGCGAGTTACGATGTGCAAGCTCAAGGTCGTGGCCCTTGAGGTCCAAGTATGGCTGCTGGTACTGCCCCATGCCAAAGATCTTCTCGTCTGGATCAAGGCTCTCGAAACGCGCCGTCAGGTGGTAGTCGCCGCCCAGGATCGGCTTGAATTCGCGTGCGTCAACTTCGATGGCACTGCACTTGGGATCCAGGACGTCTCGGCGGTTGCGCACATATTCCTCGAGCAAGAGCTTGCCCTTGGAGTTCCGAATGCTCAACTTCCCACGCCTCGTGACGGTCGCCGTGATTTTCCCGTTGTCCAGACACGCAGAGTCGTCAGAAAGCGTGATCTGCGCCTTGACCGGCGGCGCTGGCTGCTGCAACGCCCAGTCCTCGGCTGGCATGGAGGCCGTCTTTGTCGCCCGCACACGGATCGCGTTGGCACCCCAGGGTTCTATCCATAGTTGCTCAGCGTCGTACCTGTATACCAGGCGGTTTGATTGTACGTAGTACATTCTGAGCCTCGGGGTTGGGTGGCTGTCGCAGAAAGACGTGTCACCCCAATCGAAGAACTAAGTATCTACAGATTTCTTTTGGGGATCTGGCGGGAGCTGTCTGAAAGAAACTACTCCAGCTTACATGAAAGTCATGAAGACCATTCCGAGAGACCTTGAATCAAACATGACGTGGGAGGGCTGTTTGGATGAAAGGGTCCGGCGCCTCGTTGTCCATCATCCCACCGGAAGCCCCGTCGGGAGCCAATTTTACTCGGGGCCGACTGCTAGGCTCCTCCACGGTGGAGAGCCGCCGTCGAGAGACCATGACCGCCCGACTGACGGGATACGACAGCAACGGGTCGAACACCTGCTCCACAAGTAGTCAGATGATTGTCTGGAGGGACAGATTCCTTGAGCTAAGTAAGCAATCAACTGAACGCTGACGAAAGACTGCATGGAAATGCTCCGGTGGGTGAACCGTGGGTCGGAAGACGATCCTTTGGCGTGCCGAGAGGTCTACACGGCTTAGAGAACAATTGCGCTTCGTAATTAACCGCCGCTATGCTACTGCTAATGACTTCCTGGTGATCCAAACCGCGTTAACTGACTTCCAGATACTCCGTGGTCAGGCTCCCTCCAGCGTCAGTCCAGTTCCCCAGCCCTGCCCACGACGTCACCGACGTAGTCGTCTCCCACGATGTGAACCTCAACTCGTTATCCGACCCAATCACCGCAATCCCCGTGATATTCGGCGAACCCCCGACAATCTCGTAGTTGAACACCAGCGGCGCGCTGTTCCCCCGTACGTCCAGGTCCTCCCAGTCATCGGTCCACGACGAGCCGACGAGCACCCTATGCTTGATCGAGTCGTCGGTCCCCAGGGCGACGACGTCGATGCGCACGGGATCGAGCCCCGTCAGGGCCGCGCTGGGCACGCTCTGGAAGGTGCCGTTGAGCGACTCCATCGACGAGCTCGAGGCTCCCGTGCCGTTGATCCACGTCAAGTGGTGCATGGCCTTGTCCTCGCCGATGCCGAAGAAGTCGAACCGCTCAAACCCCACCATCACCACCACGGGGTCCGCCACGAAGCTGCCGCCCCAGTTCTCCCAGTCCTGCCACCCGCCGTCCAGCAGATACTCGCGGTGGTTCAGCGCGCCGTCGGTGTCGTAGATGAGCAGGTTGTGCACCGTCTCGGCGCTGTCGCCGCGGCAGACGAGCGCCGGCGCCGACGACGACGCCACGCCACCCATGCTGGCGTCCCAGGCCGTCCCCGCCCCGGGCGCCGCAAAGTTGCCCACGTCGCCCCGCCACCAGTCGTGCACCACCTGGCGGCTGGACGCGTCGACGACCCACTGCTCCAGCTGGCCCGGCATGACCCCGGCCGACGCGTTGCTGGGGTCGTTGAGCGTGTTGTCCAGCACGCACAGCGACACGGAGCTGGCGCTGTGCTCCAGCATGTCGACCCACGTCGAGTTCCACTCCCCGTCCTGGTAGCCCAGCGTGAGCACGTTCCGCGAGCTCCCGGAACCCAGGGTGAAGACGTTCATCCAGCTGGGGGCCCAGGACATGGCGGTCGGCTGCGACGAGAAGGGTCCACCGGGCAGGCTCGTCCACTCGGTGGTCCAGGAAGAGCCCGTGCCCGCGCGGTACTGTATGCGGTTGGACTGATCGCGGGCGAAGACGAAGAGGCTCGAGTCTTGGGCGGCAGCTGCGAGGATCTGCGGGCAGACGGTGTCGCGGCACGAGCTGGCGTGTTTCTTCGAGCTTGTCTGGCTTAGCATCTGCTTGGTCTCGGGGGAGCGAGGATGTTAGGCTTACCCGTGCTTCACCACCAGCCCGACAACACACCCAACTACCACCGCGATGATGACCACGGCCGCGACTATTGCCACGCCGATCCATAACCACTTCTTCCGGATCCTACCAGTTCCCGCTGTGCCTCGACTCCTGTCCGGCGGCTCGATTTCGACCGGCAACTGAGGCGCAAACTGCTTGTTCGGGGTATCGTACTCGGGCGCGACTGGCTCTAGGTTTGAGTAGGGCAACGGCGCCGGATTGTGTACCTCGGGGGCATCCTCGTACGCCCTGGGCGCCTCCACTGAAGTGATGGGCTCCAAGGTAGAGTACAAAGCTGCGTGTTGGTTCGGCGCATCGGGAGCGCGCGACCATTGCATATCCGGCTCGTGGACCTCGGAGCCCTGCTGATCAGGGACCGAATCGCCGCTTTTCAGCCATCGCGGTGTCATGACGTTCGGAAGACCGACAGCCTGCTGGAACTCTTACACCACACTCTTGGTCTGCGGGCTCTCTGCTCAGGAAGCCATGAACGCGAAAGAAGAGAATTTGAAGAGGAAACGAGCGTGTCTGTCTGGGGGCCTCGCTGGGATAACAACACCACTTTGTGTCTGATCATTTCCATGCAGCTTCCTTCGCTCGTCACCAGATAAGAGAGAGCGGCTCGAGCCAATTGGCAGCACGATGTCGGCAAGCGAGCCCAATGGACCGCCCTGTCTCGTCGCCGCTCAGGAGGAAGGATTTCGCGGCTGAGGCCGCGATGGGGCGGTGCTTAGCATATGTCGGGGGCCTGATAGGTTGGAGCTTTCGGCGCGAAACATCCCGGTCAGTCCTATCATCTCTCCTGAAAGGTATTGGCCAGGTCCCTCCTGATATACAGGTGACTGCTCGTTTAAGCTTGTGGCTCCTCCCAGGCCATGCAGCAGGGTGGGACAGCCAGGTGGTCTGACGTGCCGCATCCAGGACACCTCGGCGCTCGCACCGCGCGAGAGCGGCGACCCAGGCAGACAGGGTCTCAGCGCGCTGGCGAGGACTAACGTCAGCCCATGAAGCCTGTGGGTCACAGCCATCCCGCACTGTTTCTTGGATATCCCTCGGAAAGACATCCTCGATCATAGTCAAAAATACCAGAGGGAGTCGATTCTGGTCCGCTCTTGAACCTCTGTCCGCGCTGCGCATGTCCGGGATGACTCCACGGAATAGTAGATCAGCTGCTGAGGCTACCGGAAACAGTCCAGACGCGTATTGTAGTGCGAGCTGGAACCTCGGCGGCGCAGGTCGGCAGTGACAGAACTTCTAGTGAGAGGGTGTCAAGACCAATTCAGCGACCACCCCCGACCTCTCAACACTTTCTCCCAGGCAAAAGCACGTCCGCCTGGTTCATCCCCAGATTGAGCCCCAAGGTCACCGTCTTGGAGGTCAAGCTGCTTCCAGACACTCTCGATCAGCTCCAGCATGGGCGGCGCTACACTCCTCAGGTTATCGGTAGTTTCTGCTAACGTCTGGAACGTCGTCATGATTGTTGCGCGCTTTGCGTCTTCCACAATGTGGCAAGCGCCGATAAAATAAGGCCACAGGAAGACGGAGTGCCCCTGCACAACTTTGGGGTGCTTGGATACCTGTGGGAGTGACGACATGATGGCAGAGGCGCATTCTTGGATGCGGCTGGTCTGCCTCGAGTCCGTATCGCATTGGAGGTATTGAAAGAGGAGGATTGCTGCTTGCCGGAACGCTTCTGCGATGTCTAGGCTCATGGTGCTCGACTCTGCGCGCGGAGATTCTTCTGTCTTCTGACTTTTCATTTGCCCTCCCTCGGCCGTACCGCATTTGGGCGAAGTCGTGGGTGCCAGTTGGACCAGTCTCGTGAGGCGCTCCCGCATCTCCCACGTCGTGCCCTGTCCTTCTCGTGGGGAGTCACGATGCCGAATTCGCTCGATAATATCAAGGAGGATGTCCAGAAGCTCATTGGAGCATCCTGCAAAAGAATTGATCTCCCAGGCCGGTCTTACCGTCCGCAAGAGCCAATATCGCCCACCGCTTAAGAGTGCTTCGCCTTCCGTCGAGTCGGCTATGGTCGCGTAGGACAGGACGCTCTGGGCCGCCAGGTGGTGACCGAGGAAGGAAGATATTGCTTGATCGCACTGCGGAGACCCGAGCGTGGTTGTCAGCTCCAAGATCTTTCGCGCCCCGTGCAAGTGGACAGTCCAGCCGCTCTGGGTCTTGCGACTCAGGCTCTCGCGGAAACGCGTATTGAAGTAGTCGAAGAAGCACAGCATCAAAATCGCTCCCAGGATCTCTGTTTTGGTGGCGACCATTGTCGAGATCTGCCCACTGCTCAGAAAGGCGATCTGCCGGTGCAACGACCTGAGACAGGATCCGCGGTGTTTGAGCGCCGCCTCGGAATAGGACGAGTGATGATGACGGATCTGGTTCGCCGCCGCCGCCAGGCACGACTGGAGGACTAGTTGAGAATGGAACGAGATCTGGATGATGACTCGCCGGTAGGGGTTCGAGTTGCCGTCCAGCAAGGCACATTTTGTGCACATGTTGTTTGCATCTGTTACGTTAAGATTATATTAGACGGCAACATCTCAGCAGCGCACAAAGACACACCTACAGTAGCTGAATATGAACCTGTCGATGTGAGGCACACGGGAAGGAGGGTATTTAGGTGATATCGACGGTTGGTGATGTAACAACGGCAGCGTGGCCTTCCGCAGCTGTCGAGATGCCGGCCGTCCCAGCGGGACTGTATCTCGCGTTTCCTGAGTTGATCCGCCTGCGAGGATTCGGAAATCATCATAGGTGGTGTTGAGGAACATAGCCTGATGCAAAGCGGCGATGCAGGTCGACAGCTGCCTCTGCATCAACGGGGGCTGCTCGTCCTCAACCTTACACCTAGCAGCCCTGCCTGGCCCGGTCCAGTTGATCTTGAGACCGTACTCGCATGCTCTGCCGCCGTCTCGGCACCGCCGGCACCTTGGGCGTTCCTCTGCGGGGTTTCTGGGTCAGTAGCAGTTCCTGAGGAGTGAGTTTCCACTCATCTTACCGCCGCATTTGACTGCGATATCGGGGCAGTTAATACAGAGTGGCCAAGAAACGCTCTCCGGGGGCTGTAGCACTTACCCTTGCGATCACGACACGTCAGACAGCCAGTTCGGGTGCGAGGGGTCTTTGTCCGGCCGTAGAAGTTCCTCGTCATCGCTTCGACCGCCTGGGTTTGATGAGGGATTCGGGGTCAGAATAGGCGAGATACCGGCTGGCGTGACCCGGGGTTCTTAAGTAGGGGCTTTTATCAGCAATGTGGGGATTCCTCCTGCATACGGAGCACGCTAAGTTCATGTTGACTAGTAGATGATCTCCGTGATAGCGCAGTTATCATCTTGGCGGGCACGCGGGGACAGGGGCTAAGACGGGCAGGCCTGCACAAGTTCTTTTTCGAGGCCCAGCTTTCTCCGTACGCTGGTTGGTGTGAGGGAGTACTGCCAATGCAAGTCAAGAATACGAGTCTGAAGGCGTGGTCCATCTCACAGGAAGAATTGGCTTTTCAGCAACGTGTGCTTCGTTGATAACTGTGACTCTGGTACTCTTGAATACCACTACCTATCTTGATCAAGAGGATTACCTATCGGGCGGTAAGATTTGTTTCCGCTGTATCAAGTAGCGTATCTGAACAGAGGGCTCCGATCACCCATATCCGCCAGATCTTCTTCGGTGTAAGCTGCTGCGATCTCTTCTATAGACAACCGATCCCTCTGGGCGTTGATGCGCTTCAGAATCGCCCAGTATATAACGGGCCAGATCACTCCAATCACGACAAGCATTCCCAGGCATATACCAAACCCGATCGAGTACACAGGTGCCTCCCGCGCGAGGAAGATGTTAGACCCAACAATCTAACGCGGTTAGTTTGTACAGGACAAGGCGGCAGTAGGGGGTTAGACTTACGCCGCCGAGCTGGCCGATCGACACCATGATGGCCATGCTGACTCCGCGCTTCATGTCTCCAGCCTGGTTGAGGGCAATCCAGGCCATTGTCGCGGGGGACAAGCACTGGAGACCAGCAGCCATGAAGAATATGCCGAGATACGTCACACCCGGGACGGATGAGTACCTGACCGATGCAATGATGATTACGAGCCCAACACAAGCGACAATGTTGGGAATGACCTGTGCCAGCATGCGTTTCTGGTACCGATCCGCCGCCCATCCAGAGAAGAAGACGGCGACACAGGCGAAGACGTACGGAGGA
Source organism: Pleurostoma richardsiae (assembly GCA_030052745.1). Classification (NCBI taxonomy): domain Eukaryota; kingdom Fungi; phylum Ascomycota; class Sordariomycetes; order Calosphaeriales; family Pleurostomataceae; genus Pleurostoma; species Pleurostoma richardsiae. Next base: position 188,141 of record JANBVO010000048.1, read on the forward strand.
GCGGTCATGGCCTGCGCCTTCAGAGCCGAATAGCCTAGCAAGGAGATAACGGTCGGGAGGACGAACGAGATGCCGTACACCACGACGCAGACCGTGAATTCGATTATGCCGACGGAATAGACGTGGAAGGACCTGAAGGACTCTCTGGCATGCTTCCAGGAGAACTTCTCGTCCTCGCCGACGCCTGAGTTGCCGATGCGGGCAAACCGGTTCCGCAAGACAAGGAATCGCTTCTCCTCTTCGGTAAGCCAGCCGCTTGCCTTCTCCGGGCTGGGGCAGAGGACAAAGAAGTATATGAGGCCCACGCAGATCGACAAGAGACCCTCAATCACGTAGATGAACCGCCAGCCCCGGTAGCCCCAGGTGTGGTCCAGGTGGCCAATTGCGTATGCCAGCAGCCCCGAGAAGGCGGTCGCCAGGGAGGCACCTGAGTAGAATACCGTCATGCGCCGGTGGACTTCCTCGGGCGCGTACCAACTGGTCAAGACGTAGCTGCACCCGGGGTATACGCCGGCCTCAACCAGGCCCAGCAGGAGGCGGAGAGATACCAGGCCGGCCATGTTGTTCAGGAGTCCATGGAAGACGTCGAGGAGACCACAGACGGTGAGCAGGATCGGGAGCCAGAGATTCGGTCCCAGCCGCTTGAGGGCGATGTTGGAAGGGACGCCGCCGAGGGAATACGTGGCGAAGAAGACGCACATGGCCGTGTTCCAATCCTGGCCGGACAACTTGAGGTCGTCCAGAGCACCGAAGAGCTTGACATTTCCTACCAGAGTGTGAGCGTCACCGAACGTACCACGACACAAGAAGCCGGGGACGCTGACCAGCATTAGATCGATCGATGTAGCAGAGCAGATAGAGAAGGATGAGCTGGGGCAGGATCCGGATACTGTTATCACAAGGTCAGCCACCATCCTCGCATATAGATGCAATGCGACGAAAGAATCCGGTAAGCGGGATGGCAAAGGGAACTCACTCTATCTTTCTGGTCAACTTCTCGAGCCTCTCCCCTTGAAAGACTTCCTGTAGCCCCAGGTATTCATCATAGTCCGAGGAGACTAAGTTTTTCACCTCCCCTTGGTTGATCGACATGGCCCGCACTGGAGCCGCGGTCTCGATGTCGGGGGCTTCAGTCTTGTCCGCAACCTTTCCCGCTTGGTCCGCCATAGTTGACGAGTCTGTATTGAGCAAAGGGATGGTGCGACGAAGAAGAAATGTGGTCTGATGGTTCTGGCCTGATCATTCTGCCCAGGTAGAAACCGTGATGGTCTTATAGCCGCCTGCAGTTACGTGATGCCTTCGCTGGGCCATATTCACGGCACAGCGCTGTTATCTTCAAACCTTGCCTCAATTCCCACGCACCGCACAGGATCTCGCCTAATCTCGCCTGCAATTGCTAGCTCCGCTCGTGTACGCTCTAGACTGCACCAAGACTAAGCCGGCAGTGACGGGAGTGGAGCATCGAGAGCGTCATTTTAGCGCGGAATCCGGGCAGTTGGAGGCGAGATAGAAATGGCGGACCTCTCGGCTGGGCTTATCGGCCGTGGGGTCGAGCAGAGGAAGCAAGCCCAGGCGAGATCATGTTGCTGCCGTTGATCCGGGGTCCACACGAGGCATATCATCGGCCTTCGAGCCCAGGCTGGACACAAGCCTCCGTGGCCGTGGATTCCCCGACGATCCACTTTCAACTGCGACTGTTACGGGTCTCTCAACTCAATAGATGCTGAACGAAAGCCGAGAGAACCCATCGCCGGACCCTCCGATGTTCGCAGGGCATCTGCAGGCGAGCGTCAGGGGTCATAAAAGGCGCCCCTTATCTATCGAGTTGAGAGACCCTAAACAATCCTCTGTCTCTCTTCACTGATCTTTGGAATCTCTCAGCCCTCGGAGATACTCGGCAGTCACCGCTGCAAGCTGTAGCAGCCGGTGACATGACTAAAGTCACCATCCTCGGAGCCGGGTAAGTTACCGCCACCTAACCACTCCTTGTTAGTGAGCCCCGTGGTCTAACGCTTGCTTCTTGTTTGTCAGTATCACCGGCCTGGTCATTGCCGCCAGTCTGCCCAAGCATTACGACATAACCGTCATCGCTAGGAACCTCCCCGGCGATCCTGACTCCCAGGAATGGGCGTCTCCCTGGGCAGGAGCAGTCTGGCTGGGCATGTTAAACTCTTCCGATGCCGACCAGAAGATCCAGCTTAAATCTCTGGCTCTCTGGCGTAACCTCGCAGAACGACATCCCGAGTCCAGCGTGCGTCGCCTGCAGCTGATCGACGTCATCGACGAAATCCCTCCCGAGGAGATATGGTACCGGAACAAAGTACCGGGCTTCCGGCCTCTGCAGAAGGAAGAGCTGCCCGGGAACGCTCCCCACGGGGCCACATTCGGCAGCATGGTTGTGACGCCGATGCATTTCCTCCCATGGCTCCGGAAGAGACTCGAGGAGACCGGGGTCAAGTTCATGAGGACCACCGTTGCTTCGCTCGACGAGCTGAAAGGGCTGGGCCACCACATCCTCATCAACGCCTCAGGAACAGGGCCCAAGTACCTGACCGACATCAAGGACGATAAGGTCTTGGAGGTGCGGGGCCAGACGGTGCTCGTCAAGTCACCCTACAACAAGTGCTTCATGCGTCGTGGGAAGGACTACACCTACCACATCCCGAGAGGTGACGGCACTGCCATTCTGGGCGGCATCAAGGAGTACGGCTCTACCGCCAAGGAAGTCAGCGAGGCTACGCGGAACGACATCTTCCGTCGCATCCACGAGAACCTCCCCGACGTCTTCCCTTCGGCGGACCCCAAGGCCTTCCAGGTCGTTAGAGACATCGTCGGGATTCGCCCTCAGAGGGATGGAGGTGTCAGGATAGAGAAGGAGGTCCTCAACGGTCAGAGGGTCGTCCATGCGTATGGAGTTGAAGCTGGGGGCTACCTCTTCAGCTGGGGCCTGGGTCTGGAGGTAGCGGAGCTGGTGAACGATTTCGAGCTCGAGCCCACGGACTCTCCGGTGCTCTCGAAGCTGTAATTAGAGTAGAGTAAACAGTCAGAATGGCCTCAGTGAGATCTCTCTCGGGGTGTCATTAGTGCCTCGAATCGACCTGACGCTGAAACTCACTCGGCCAAAAAGAGAGGATTCACGGTATTGAATGGGAATGATGCGTTATAAACAGGTTGCCTGTATGTGGTTAGTCCAACCGTCTCGCTCCGTGGCACTACGTGATACGGAAGCCATGTAGGCTCGGGGGCTCCAGGGCAGAGCATATGGCGCTTTTGCTCAGAGACGAGTTAGCCAGCAGCCTTTCCCATCGATCTACCGCCAACGTCTGCATGGCCCGTTCTTGCCTCTGCGCTCGAAAACTTCAAAGCGTTGGCAGGAATCTATCTAGGGATGGCCTAGCGGACGTACGAGATACAAGCGTCATAAGAATAGGCAGAACCAGCCCCTCGCTCTACGGTGGCCCTCGAGCCTACCCAAGAGCACGCACCGTCAAGCAGAAGCTAGCAGCTATGATCTCTTCGTATCTCAGATGGCGCGTTGCTGATAGAGGGCGTCATCGAGTGCTGGGTCATCGAGGTCCGACTCGCGCTCAACATACATCTACGACTTCCCCAACTTCGCTGTGCCGACTATGATGGCTCCTGGCGCCAGAGATGCCAGAGGCGGCTTAACTCCTCTATTCAGTCTACGCGCAGGGGATTGGCCTGATGTTTGTTCTTCTCCCAGACCTTCACTCGCAAGAAAGTCTGTTTCCTCTCCGCCATGCCCCCTGTCCGGTCCCGCGTCCTCCACGGCTAGATTTACCCACGCTCGCCGATGGGTTGCGCTCGACAGGTACGATAGTTCCCTCCCTCAGACATCTCAATCCTGTCTTATCCCCGGATAGCTGCTCCCAGACAAGGTCTCAAGGATCGTTGTCGTCTCGGTGACGAAAGGCGCGCCAACCAGAGCATCGAAGACTTCGCAACTGACCTCCTCTTTCTTTACGGGAGGGCCTCGCTTAGGATCACCTAAAACGACCTCGAAAGTAGGACTTGTGGTCTCCTTGGAACGTCCAAGTAAGTCACGCTGCGCGCCCCACGGCCAACCTCCCCCTGCCGTATTCCGTCTCGAAGGTACTGCCCCGCCCGTATCCCACCCATTCCCGAACATAGACAAAATGCCAAACTCTCGGCGAACGCCGGGGGGTAGTTCGAGTGAGTGCCTGTGCTGATGCTGAGTTGTCCTTGGACTACGCGCCCTTCCCTTGGTTAACGTCCCACGTGCCGTACCTGGACCTTCAGACTGTCCTGCCATGAATTACCCCGTATCACCTGTCTCCGGTGCGGGGTTTGCTTATGCAGATCTGAGAGTCGGCCGAGACTGGGCAGCCGGAGTCAGTGACTAATTATGGAGCGGTAGAAATTGCCGGATCTGGATGCCGGGGTCGCTCGAGATGATCTGCGGGTCGGGAGGGACTGCCCCGGGAGTGCGTGACCACACCGTCATGCTGGCCTTTTACCGGGCTATCGCCGCACGCCCTGGGATTAGTTGACGGAGTTACAATGGGCATGTGGTAGAGGCTGCCGAATCTGGACACTCGTTGTTTCTCACCAACTACTTGCCAATTACGGGGGGCTTAAACGCCTCCATGCGGGGAAGCAGGGGACGAAGAACGCGGGGATTAAGCCCCGGCATTGGACGGGCATGACAGGGATGCCTCCCTTTCTGCAGGGTAGCCTGTGGCCGTTGTCGACATGATCAGTCTAGTTGTCATTATCGGGCCGTCCAGTGGGCGTCGGTCTTGGCCGTGTCTGCGGTCTATGCGTCACTCGTTGCCGAAGTTACATATATCTTCTCTGCGCGCACATGCCGCAACTCACGACTTGCTACAAGTCCACCGCCTCTGTATTGCACACAATCAGTCGTGGAGGCTTGGGATTGCTAATCGCTTTGCCCTTGACTGGTATTACTGTCGTCATCATGGAGCCTCCCGTAGAGTCCCATACCGAAGTACGAAGAAAGCTCGCGTACAAGAACCGATGGAAGAACTTGGCTCACAACCCGAAACTCATCGTCATCGCTCTGTTTGCCTCGTAAGTCGATCGTCGTGCCGACCCCGCTACAAAACTTTCTGACGACTTGGACAGCATTGGCGGATTCGAATATGGCTACCAGCAGGGCGTCTTGGGCCAGTCCCTTGTGATGTACCGATTCACAGATAACTTCCCCTCGGTGGTCGCATCCTCAAGCGCAACCGGCTGGCTGACGTCGATCCTCCAGCTGGGCGGCATCGTAGGTTCGCTGTCGGCTGGAGTCCTCGGGGAGATATTCTCGCGCAAGTATACCATGTTCTCGGCCTGCTGCTGGGTCGTCCTCGGCAGCTACCTCTACTGCGGCGCCACCTACCATAGACCACAGCTGCTGTACGCTGGCCGCTTCTTCACCGGCTTGGGCGTAGGGACCTTCAGCGGCGTCGGGTGAGTCGCGGTCGTATCGCTTCTTAGGGAGGTAACTGACGAATGTCAACGCCGCAGGCCTCTGTACAACGCCGAGCTGTCAGCTCCCGAGCTTCGGGGCTTCCTGGTTTCCTTCTATCAGTTCGCGACCATCCTCGGCATCATGCTGTCCTTCTGGATAGGCTACGGCAGCAATTACATCGGCGGCCACGGCGAGACGCAATCCAACCTGGCCTGGCGGCTCCCGTCCATCTTCCAGGGCATCCCAGCCGCCTGTCTCGCTCTTGGGATCTGGTGGCTGCCGTTCTCCCCGCGCTGGCTCATCAAGCAAGGCCGCGACCAGAAGGCCGTCGAGACCCTCGCGTACCTGCGCAAGCTCCCAGTGGACGACGAGATGATCCAGGTCGAGTACAAGGAGATCAAGGCCGAGTGCCTCTTCGAGAACCGCGCCTTCGCAAGGGCCTTCCCCGTCCTGGCCGCCAAGGAGAGGCAGAGCGTCTGGGCGCGCGAGATCGCGCAGTACTACAACATCATCCGCACCTGGGACAACTTCAAGCGCGTCGCCACCGCGTGGCTCGTGATGTTTTTCCAGCAGTGGAGCGGGATCGACGCCATCATCTACTACGCGTCCAACGTGTTCGAGAGCCTGGGCCTCACCAGCGGCACCAATGCGCTCCTGGCCACCGGCGTCACCGGTGTCGTCTTCTTCGTCTCGACCCTGCCCGCCATGGCCGTCATAGACAAGGTCGGCCGCAAGCCCATGCTCCTGGTGGGGTCCCTTGTCATGTTCATCTCCATGGTCCTGGCCGGCATCATCGTCGCCAAGTTCCGCCACGACTGGAAGCACCACGCCGACGCCGGCTGGACCGCCGTGGCGTTCATCTGGATCTACGTCGGAGCCTTCGGCGCCACATGGGGCCCCGCGTCCTGGACGCTGGTCTCCGAAATCTTCCCTCTTTCCATCCGGTCCAAGGGCGCGTCCTTCGGAGCTTCGAGCAACTGGGTATGCCACCTTCTCTCCTGTGTCTAGATCCCCTCCGCCCTCTAACTCAAAACAGGTCAACAACTTTGCCGTTGCGTTCTTCGTGCCACCGATGTTCGAAGCATGGGCGTGGGGCACCTACATCTTTTTCGCCGTGTTTCTGGCCGGCGGCATCGTGTGGGTCTGGTTCTGCCTCCCGGAGACTAAGGGGGCCACCCTCGAGGAGATGGACCGTGTGTTTAAGAGCCACTCCGGCGAGATGGATGCGCTGTTGCTCGCCGAGGCGAGGAGGGATGTCGGGCTGGATGGGGGGTCCCTGGAGGTCACCGAAAAGGCAGCCTCGGACAATGATCAAGCAAGCCACATACAGCAGTCGCACGTTGAGAAGGTTTAGCTTGGGATATGTGGGACGGAAGCAAGAGACCAGCGTTATCCTCTAGAGGTCTCTTCTGAACCTGCACCTTCCTTGATCACTCGTTTCTCCAAAGTCTCAAGCTATCAGATATTAGGCAATGAAAGCATGAGTCACTGGACGCACACGAAGCGTTCGCCACGCACGTCGTGAGACCTGGGGATTTCTGCCAATGTCATGGCCTTCGATTCATATCTGTAGGAAATTGACCCAGTGTCATCACTGCCCCATTTATCTATGCCGCAGATTTCCTATTCAGTATGGGCGGTGGTTACTACTCTCGTACGATAGTTCGTCCCCAGTGATGCTATCAACGGCTGATATCTTAGACTTGACAGATTTATCTAGGCTAGGGTAAAAACCATTTCTCCTCCAGCTAAGCCCATGGCGTACCTGAATCTAGATCTGAGGACGAGCTCGATGGCGACCCTACTACTCAGGGGCCTCGCGCTCGCTCGTTTCGCTCCGGAACTTGTTGTCGTATTTCATGCGGCTTCTTTCGGCTCTAATACACTCACTGTTCGTAAACTATTTTCCGAGTCCCATAGCATAGCTTTCCCAAGTTCTGCGTGTGTAATACCCTGCTAGTGTGTACTCTCTTCCCGGTATACGGCCTCCAGCGTGTAGTCCCTAGTGAGTAGTCTCTAGTGTATAATGTCTAACTTCTAGCATGTAGCTTCTGATTAGTATGTAAGTATGTAAGTGTGTAGTGTATAACCTCTCGTGTGTGTCTTGCTACTGTGTAAGCATGCTAGCGTGTAAAGTCCTATTAATGTATGGGTATACTTACGTGTAGTAACTTGCTAGTGTGTAGCCTCTATGCTCTTGCTGGTGTAACGGTATGCCGGTGCCTGAGCTTATATTAGTGTATAGTGTTGTTTGCTAAGTAGTATGCTAGTGTGTAGCCTTTGTCCCACCAGTGTGTAGTCATCCCGGTCATCCTGCCGGTGTGTGGCTTCTCACTAGTGTAGCCATCTTCCCAGAGTGTAACGTCCTATCACTGTAGCTGCCAATGTGTAGCCTCTTGCTGGTGTGTAGCCTCTTACCAGTGTGTAGCTGCCAGTGCGTAGTTTATCACTAGTACGTAGCATCCTAGTGTGTAATGTCCTGCTAGTGTGTAGCCTTCAGTGTTTAGCCTCTTGTTAAGCTTCTATACTATCTCTTAAGTAGATTAAAAGTATATCACGGAGAGTCTGGAAAACTCGAGGCATGCTCACTCTGATCAGCACGGCGGGTAGAGGCATGCTCGGTTTAGGTAGCACAACGCGCAAAGTCATTTTATAAACGCATCGTCGATGTGCTCTTCTCGTGAACGACAACGTCTGTTGTCATTCTGTAGGTGGTTGGCCGAGATGTCATCATCGCGCCCACTGTTTTGGCCAGGGAATATAGACGTTACGAATCTTACTCGCATCGGGAGGTGCAGCTTCTGCGAGGAGTGCTCGTAGATCTTGCCCATAGTTCGATTGCTTGTATCTGCTCGGAACTTCAACTCTGTCTCGTGTTGGATGGTTTCTTGATGCAGCGCCGGCGGGGCGTATCCATGGACCACGTCCGTCCTTCCACTGTCGTAGTCTCTGGCTCGTTCTTCCAGCCTTTCGTGTGAGAGCTTCGAGTGCCTCGCCATCATGTCTGATAAAATGAGTGTCTTTTTTTCTTGCGGGGCTCTTTCTGAGAGTTACCGAAGCTCTTCTTTGAGTCTTTTCCAGTCATAATCGATTCTTTCTCCGAGAAGTACCAGCGGAAAGCTTCGGGGTGGTGTGAAAGGTGGGTCGAGAAGGAAGGCGGCAGAAAGGCTGTGTTGTGGTATGTATGTTAGAGGAGAGAAGTAGAAGAAGAGTAAAGCGTCAGCCGTAAATAAAGAGGATCACATTACCACAGCCTCAGACTCCTTTCTTAAGTACCCTTGTATACGCAACTCCTCGCGTTGGCTAACGGGTAGGCGTAACGCTATCATAGCTAGCTGTGCGGCGCGCTTCAACAAAGAGAGGTATGCATTTGTCATGACTGTCTCCCCGTCTTGTTGTATATAAGGACGGACCGCTCGGTCACTCCTATCTGTTTCAGAATAATGCACCTTCGCAGTTCGTCCTTCCTTCGACTCTCTCCGGAGAATATCTCGACTTCATGAGAACATATTATAATCGGACACACTAGAGACTCTCTATGGGTTTTGATACTAATATGCGGGACCATCTCCGTCGTCCTGATGTCTAGTCCCGTGTCTATAGCGCCTGTCTGAAGATGACCGAGTTTTGGCCGTATAAGAAGGATCAGGAGGTCGTACATGATGATCATTCCCAAGCATATCTATGTCCAATCCACCGTACAACATAGACCAGCCCAAGTAATACCGGGACCTCAATAAGTGGTCCCACAGTCGACGCCAGGGCTTGATCGCTATCCGGGCCGAAGGTGGCAACAGCCACAGCGATGGCTAGTTCAAAATTATTGCTGGCGGCAGTGAAGCTCTGCGTAGCAGCGAGCCGGTACTGGAAACCCAGCCGGTGAGCAACCCACAGGGTAAGGAAGAAGATGGCGGCGAAGTAGACAATAAGCGGCGCAGCAACACGGACGACCGACACGATCTGGTGCACAACCTGGCGACCTTGTGACGCAAACAACACGAGAACAGTGTAGAGTAGGCCGATCAGAGACCACGGTGCTGCAAATCGAAGAAATACCCGCTCGTACCAGGCAGACCCGGCGGTTGCGCGCAACGTAAACCGCGTGATGATGGCGGCGCCTAGCGGTATGCCCAGGAACACAGCAACGCTAGTTGCAACAACGCTGTAAGATATGTCCCGCGTCCCAGTCTCGTGGCTAATGACGCGGATAAAGAAGATGGCTAGTGGTGCAAAGAGGGCCATCTGTAGAATGGAGTTGATAGCGACGAGTATTGCACAGTACTCGTTATCCCCGCCGGCAAGGCCGTTCCAGATGAGGACCTAGGGTGACCTCCATGTTAGGTCTGGCTGACCAGCAAGCCTGAGCCGCACGAGGGGTGAACCCACCATGGCGATGCATCTTCCAAGGCCAACAAGAATCAGACCAGTACGCAGTTCACTTTTGTCCGGGAGGAAAGCCCATGCCAGGCCGAGCTTATGACTCCGTCATCAGCACATCTGTCTAATAGTCACCCAATTAGGTGCCTGGGATGCGTACCATGAGGAAAGGGGCGACGACCCAGTTGATAAACATGCTGAAGAGAATTTGTTTCCACATCGAGCGGTGCGAAAGGAGCTCGTGCAAGGACTCGTAACGTATCTTACATAAGATTGGGTACATCATGACGAGCAGGCCGACGGCTACACCGTGGGAAAGGCACCCTGGTGAGCAAGAGCAAGTAACGGTCGAGGTAGCAGACCTACTTACCAATAGGCACCGAAACGTTAACAAACTTTCCCTTTTGCAAGGTCGGGCCGGTCTCTGGAACAAAATTTCCTAGGATGACGCCGATCACCATTGCGAGAAGAATCCAGACGGCGAGGAAGCGGTCAAGGAGGCCGAGTGCCTTGAACGCTGACACCTTCTCCGGCTGTGATTTGCTTGCTCTGACATCTTGCGCCTCCGAATCCACAGCGCGGCTACGCATGGCTTGCTCTGGATGGCCGTTGTCTAGTTCGCGTGCGACGTTGGGAGAGGTATCATTGGAAGGGTCGTTGTCGGCTTTGGGTTCTTCAGTCATGACCTCAAATCGTCCTTAACGGTGTCGTACATGTGTATGTGGATGATAATGCAGTGTCGTGGGCTTCCAGTTGGCAGGTAAGTGCTTACTTATGGGCTTCTCGACAGAAAGAGCTGCAGATGTTCGAAGCTGCAAGTGTTTCTCGTATCGTACAAGGCACGTACCAATAGGGGGGCGAATAGCAAGTTTATTCCAAGCCGCCTCGGCTGACCAATCATAGTCGGGGCATGACACACTCCCACGCCAACTCACGTCTACTCTCCCAGCCTCGTTTGCCTTGCCTATCGTGCTCTCCTGGGAAAACCGGCGGCTACGGGACCGCGCTAGAAAATGCAGGTGGCCTGGATTAATAGCGTGAGTCTTAAGGACTATCTAGGAACTGTGGGCTACTTTAAAGAGCGAAGCCCCCGGATCCACGCTGCTGATAATGTGCTGCCGTACAGTGACCGAGACATTCTTCAGTCTGCGTGATCCTATCTTCTTGCATCAATCCAAGGGACCCGGTCCAGGTCGTAACCCGAGGGAAATGACGTCGACAGCGCCTGACCCTCCAGCTCCCTGGTATGCCGCATACCCGGAGCCGAGAAACTCACAGCCGGCAGCTATAAGGCGTGAGGAGCTGGTCAAGATGATCAGGGGTGGCGAGAGCGTTGCCGGGAAGAATTTTATAATTGTCGATTTGCGGCGGAACGACTACCGGGTACGTGACTGAACAGTTCCTGTTTATGTCTCAGACGCACACTGAGGGTACGTTACAATGCAAGATCTAATCAATATCTGTCTGTCTCTAGGGCGGCACGATTCGTGGATCTATCAATCTTCCTGCGCAGACTCTACACCCTGGGATTCCTACATTGTACAGCATGTTCAAAGCTGCTGGGATCCACACGGTTATCTGGTATTGCTGTAAGTTGGAGGGGTTTGGACTTGTAATGACAGGATGCTCAACGAGACAGCTTCCTCCCGCGGCCGCGGTGCTCGAGCAGCTGGGTGGTTCAGCGATTATGCCGATGATCGCGGCGATAGCGACATGCATAGCCTAATCTTGCTCGAGGGAATTAATGGTTGGGCTACCGCGGGAGGCGAGTTTGTGAGCTTCATGGATGAATATGACGCGACCGTCTGGGTAGCAAGATCATGATACAGGGCTCGATTTCTTCACGATGTTCGCTGCTCCTGACGATCTGATCATTCTTCTCTTCTTGATGACAGTCTCGCTCCCTCTCTAGTGACGAATTCAAACACACAAATTCGATCATGAGTCCATGTACTTGTGGGATCTCTGATACCACCGCGTGACAATCCCTCCACTTATACCTCAGGGCTTGACCGCGAAGATCTTGTACGAACCTAGAGGAGAATGGTCAGCTGACTGGGCAGGGCAGGAAGATCTTTAGCAGCACTTACCGACCCAGTCGTTCAGGTTAATGTCTCCAAGCTCAGCGGCCAGATTTGAAAGACCGAGGTTGTCCCCAGTCTTATCGGATGTCTTGCACCATCCATCGTCGTCGCTCTTTGAGGCGCAGCAGCCTCCCGCCTTCTTCTCTGGCGAGCAGCAAACACTATCCTGGGTCATAAGGGTGATGCAACATGCCGGCATTTGCTGATCACTAGCCTCGGCATCTTTGATCCGCTTAGAACCGTCTGGGAGGGTGTCGATATATACATTCAGGTCGCTGTCGGCCTCCTTGACGAGGACATCTGCGGGCGGCATCAACACCGTGCTTGCCGCACGACGGGTTCGTGGCGAGATTGAGGTTTACCTGCAAACCCGGCTTGTCTCAAGTACGACTGATATTGGCCAACCAGGCTGGCGCCAGCAACGCACCCAACGTACGCCGCCGCACACTTCTGTAGCTCCTCGGGAAGTGGCTTCTTGGCCAGGATGTCCGACACTGCGACTCGGCCGCCCGGCTTGAGCAGGCGGAACATCTCGTTGAAAACCAACTGCTTCTCGTCCTCGGGGACGAGGTTGATAACACAGTTGGATATGATGGCGTCGGCGACGCCGCCGTCGAGAGGGATGCTGGTGATCCGGCTCTCGATGAACTCGACGTTGCCGGCACCAGACTTGGCCTTGTTCTTATCTGCCAAGGAGAGCATGTCCTGGAACAATAATTATTGCGGTTTCTTAGGAACATTCGAGATTCTATACCATACTCTGTTCATGTCTACGCCGATGGCGCGACCGGCCAGGCCGACCTTCCTCGCCGCGAGGAAGACATCGAAGCCTGCCCCAGACCCCAAGTCAATAACAGTCTCCCCCTTGTATCCCGGTTAGTTGCGCTTCGTTTATTTTAGCTTCGATAATGCTGTACCTGTCGCAGGCTGGCAATAGCCAAGGGATTTCCACAGCAGAGTCCTAGGTTTGACTCGGTTGGGATGTCGACCAGTTCCTCCTTGGTGTATCCAAAGGACTGCGCAACTGACCTGCTGTAGGCATCACTCGATTGAGCAGGATCAGATGCCAGTGCGCTATAGCGCTCGGCGACAGCGGCGTAGGCCTTCTGGGACTCCATGGTTAGTCCCTAACTTTCTAGGATATTATGGCAGATGTTGCACGATGGTAGAAATCAGGGCTGTTACATAGTGAGGTGATAGCCGGATATGGGTTCGGGAGGATCAAGGCTTATATGATACCTCCCATAGGACAGACTGGTATCTGACGACTACCATAGACGACGCCAGGTTCGTGTAATGGTATGTCACCAGTTCGTTACCTGATCGAGTTAGCCCCGAGACGGCCCGTTTTCCTCCCGTCATCTGAAGACAACACGGGCCGTTAGAGTTCCTTCTTCACCATCCGCCAGACCAGAAGCATTTCTCGTAAACATGGAATTCTCTGGAATGACGCGGAAATGGTCCTCTAGGCCGAAAGAGTGCAGGGCAACACGCGTTCGAGAGAACCAGCGCCGCCATCGCGCGAGGACAAAGGCCTACATTGCCGACATGGAGCGGCAGTTGGCCCAGACTCGCGCACAGCTCGACGAGGCCCTCGCACAAAATGCGGAGCTTACATCTGAGCTGCAGACGCTCCGAGCTAGCAGCGCAGGCAAAGCTGTCGCAAATCCTTCTAAGGAGGTCGTCGTTGGCCAGCCAGTGATGATGTCACTCGGCCTTTCCGAAGGCTATTCCGATACTGGACCGCCGATATCTCCACCGAATCCTCCATCAGCTACGCGGGGTGGTGAACGCCCGCCGTCGCCGCCGATTTTGCCACTGGAACTGAACGGTGCCTACACATCGTTCCGTACCTTGACTCCGCTTCGCCCAGCAGCGCTCCAGGCAGTGTCTTCAGCAGGCCCCATCTCGACTCCGTGGAGCGAGGAAAGTTGTCCGTGGTCACCGACGAAGACCCCAGGGCATGAGCAATCATCCAAAACTTGTCGGGCTGGAGTGTGCAGTGCGAGTTCCTGTCTCGCCCCGGTCATCCCCACCACCACGTCCTCCGGGGACGACGCGGACCTGGCCCTACTTCGTAGCGACTGCCCGCATCTTCCGGCGCCTGCGCTGGGAGAGTCTACGATTCCATGTGCGGCCGCCTACCACATCATCAAGCAGCAAAACTACAACAGGCTGGATCTAAGTGTCATGGGAGGATTCCTCGCCCCCGGGTTCCGGCGCGCTACTGTCCAGGGTGATGGGTGTCGGGTCGAGACCAGTCGTGTCTTCTCGGTCATCGATGCCATCAGCTCATAGATGCCATCAGCTTTCTGCAATAGAGTTGTGCCATTGCGTGACAGGCTGGCCCCGATGCATACGAGGTACCAACCATAAACCGAAGGGATTTGATTCCTATGCATGGTGGACTACGAACCGAAAGAGTTTCTTTTGAATACTGTGGAGCATCCTTGTTAAACCAACCTGCCTAGAAGTTCCCTGGCAGCAGCTCTCTCCTATCCCTTTGGCAGTGAATATACAGTTCAGCCACGCAAGCCAGGTGAATTCGCTCGAGAGCTGTCGAGAGCCGGCTAGAGGTACGGTGGCTGTTTAGGTATCCATGTAGCTCTTTCAGATGTTCTATCAATCCCGGTCCGCGCGGACTTTGGTACTGGTTTGGACCATCTACGAGACGCTGAACAGATCCCGACGATCTCAGTCTCGTCGGGCGCAGCACCCAAGATCAATCAGCGTCTCCGGGCTGCTGATCGGTGGGACGGCCGAATTGGCAACGTCCTTCGCACGGAGCGTCGTTCGGTGTCTTCGAACTCGGCGGTTTGCTTCCGTTTGTTGGTCTTCTCTCTGTCATCTCTAGGAGGAGCACCAACGCGGTATGTCCACCGTCAAAGGAACTAGAGGAGTCAGACGATGTAGTATTTGTCTCTGCTCTGCCAGTTGTCGCTTCACGTGTACCACTTCCCACCGGGTCGATCTCTAATCTCTAGCCTCCAGCGTGTAGCCACTTCCTGATGCGTGAGCATGCTAGGGTGCAGCCTCTTGCCAGCTCATGAGTATGCTTGCGTGTACTTTATTACTTAGTGCGTAGCTACTCTACCGGTGTGTAGCCTCTTGCTAGTATACAGCTCATTACCAGTGTGTAGCCTTCCTGTTAGTATTTAGTCGTCTTGGATATTATACTAGTATGTGCATGTACCTACTTAACTTACATGGTCTTTGTTTCCCTACCTCGTAGCAGTATAACTGTAACTCAACCGCAACAACGACCTCTGAGGAACCGTGATTCCCATCCATCCCGACCTCTATCTCAAACAGAGAAAGCAGAGAAAGTAGAAAGTACCATAGACACGCATCGTGTTCATTTCTCCGGCCATGAAGATGGCTATGGTGGCGAGCATGTAAATCGCCTACGTACGTACCGCGACGGAGAAAACGCGCAAAGTGCGACTGTTGCAACTCGCCAAAGGGGAAGCTGGCAGCCGAGGGCTCACCAACGAAGCCATCGAGATCTACGAAGAGCAAGAAGTCGCTCTCTGCGGGGCATGATGGAGTTCCGGTAGCCAAGTGCCGCCGGCCACGGCTCGTCTTCAAGAAGGCGAAGGCGGAGAAATACGAATGAGACGGCGAAGAGCGGTTTCTCGGGCGACACTCAGCGACTTCAGCGAGCCGCTCGTCATCAAGCAACGCTTCGATAACACCGCGTATACAGCGGACGCTCTCTTGCGCCGCACCCAAAGCTTGATGATCGGCGACCGGCTAGCAACCACCCCTCTAGAAGCGCGCACCAGCGGCGAGGGAGATACCCAATCCCAAGGATGTGAGGCCCCTATCAAAAAGAGACACAATGGCCAGCGGCAAGGAGAAATCCCAGCCGGAGAAACTTGGCAGCTCCCTGTCGGGGAAAGGCATGATGGCAGTGGGCCAGTGGGAAACTCACCGTGGCTGACGTTTGTGTAGGGTACAGAGGCGTGTAGCCTTATCCCTCCTCCAATCATTGGAAACATCGACTACGCGCATTTCAGCTCCTTGGAGGAGGTACTACCTCACCTTTTTTCCTGTCGCATTGGTAAACAAATCAGACTTTAAGTCTCGATTAAGGAGTGCTCGTGATGTGATCCAAGAGAAGTCTACTAATTAGCTAACATGTGAGAAAAAGGAGCCTGCGAATCTTGGGATATAACTAAGGATATCTATTTTACATGGTGAGTGGGCTGCCGTGAGGCAGTCGCTTGCGGCACAGGATGAGTTGATCGTCCGAAGCCCAGGGTTGATGATTGTGGTGGTTGCGATACTCAAGAGTGGAAGCTCGTGAATGGGTTTCTTTCGTGAAGTCAAGCATGATAAGCGAACTAAGCTGTTCGCTGTTAAGACCTTGCTAGGATACCTTTCGGGCTTGCCAACTTGGCCGCGAGGGCGAAGAAGCTACCGGCCAGGCACATAGCGCCGCTAAACATAGCCACCTCGAAGAAGCCTCCGTAATTCTTAACAAGCGCTCCATTGACCGGGGGCCCTATCAAGGCTGCAAGGGAACCGACGCCCATCCCCATGCCCATATATGTGCCGAGGTCCCGCAGGTCCCTGGGGCATGTAGAGAAGGCCGCACTGGCTCCCGAGATGATTGTTCCCGACGTGAAGCCGAACAAAATCGAATAGACAATCAGTCCAGCAGTCGTTGTGGGCTCATTCAGACAGAAGATGGTGATAGCGGTGGCGACTCCCCCAAACGCAAACATGTTCACTCTGCCGAGTTTGTCTGCTAGGATCCCGGGAATGATACGACCGAAAGTGGACGTGGCGTTGACAATCGCAAGCAAGTACGAGGCCAGAGTAGGATTGACTCCTCTGGTGACCGCATACGACGGGATATAAAACAGTGGGGTAAACATGCCGCAGAACATGAAGAAGGTCGCGATGACGAGGAAGACGTAGTTTGGCTTCGTCCAAGCTGCCCCGATGAAGAACGTGGCTTTCCTTGGCGGCAGACGCGCCGTGATGGCCAGACAGGAGAAAACCAGAAGAGGCAGCATGATGAAGCCGACGATTCTCAATGACCACCCAAACCCGAGAGAGCTCTGGTTTAGCATCTTGGACAGTGCAATGGGGAAGACGACGCCTCCGATCGATGAACCCGATATAGCCAAGCCTAAAGCGCCAGCTCGCTTTTTGTCGAAGTATTGAGACACTGCTGCCAGTGATGGGAGCAACATGAAGCCTGTTGTCAAGCCTAGAAGAACACCTTGCGCGAGCATGAACTGCCAGTATTGGGTGCAAAGGCTAGTCATCATGATGGAGAACACGAAAAGGATTGCAGAAGGTCGGAGCATCTACCGTCATGTTAGTGGTGATCTCAGAGGTAGGCGTGTTGAAAGACGCACCCAAGGCCCGACCCGGTCGAACAATGGCCCTGCAATGGCACCCGCTGTGAACTGAAGGCAAGTTGAAAGAGAGCCGATCCATGCAATGTCGTCGGGAGATTTGTGCTGAAGCTGGTGCGAGATGTAATATTCTTGAAAGACGCCGAAGGAGTTGGCGAAGCCCAGAGCCGAGAAAGTGATGAAGCAAGCCCCAGCTGCAACAAGCCACGCCCGCGTGCCGCCGTCTGGCACCCGCCCAAACATGGGTGCGTCTGGCGTTGGGTTCTCCTGATCAGTGGCAGACTCGCTTGTCATCTGTTCCTCCTCGCCGCGAGGCATGTCTTGTCTTGTCTCCTCAGCTCTCATGTTGAAGACGCCACCTCTTTGTCGAGATAATGTATGCTGCAGGCGGATGCTTGTATTATGCCAGGTCGTGTCGAGATATGGAGACGAGTCATATAACAAGGAAATCGGACTGAAGGAAATCCAATGTATATAAAAAGATTGCTCACATTGGGTCCTGGACTGGTAAGCTTCTCCCATTCCAGCATGGCGGTACAAGAGACATTCTGAGGAACCCAGCGGCGTCGCTGCCACCTGGGTCACTAACTGCTAAAAGGACATCGCGATTGGAAAATCAGCATGTAACTCATCCATGGGGAGGTAACTCCCCCTATTCAAGCGGCATTGATGACTCGGGTGATCCTTCGTGCCTCTCAAGTGGAATCGGATATAACATTCGGTCGGAAAATCGGACTCGGGAATCGGGGCTTTCACCCTGGGTAATTATGAGGTATTTGACACTAAGACCGATAAAGAGTGGAGATTCGATCGGTCTCTGGCGAGTTTAGTCATCTGAAGACCCGAGTCCGACTCTTCAACAACATTCCCGACTCCGGCAGCATTTTATTTCTGACTCTTCCGACAAAAAGAGGTAAGGACATCCGGGTTTCCTACTTCTTGATTCTAAAGCCTCCACGTGCTAGAAGACAGGTGCGGTTCAAGGCGGCCCGAGAAAGGATAGCTAGTCATGTCCGACCCCGAACGTGAACGTCGGCGTCGGAGGCCAGCCGTGTACGCAGGAAGCATCCCTGCCTCTTGATGTCTTCTGCTGACAGTCGACCGTACCTAGCTCATGCATGCTCTGCAGAAAGCGAAAGATCCGATGCAATAAAGAAACTCCGTGCAGTAATTGTGTGCGTTCGAGAAATGCGATCTGCATCTACGAGAACCACTCTCCTCACCAGTCCCCGCGGCAACACCTTGGCCGCGATCAAGTGACCGACCCCGGACAGGCCCAGGAGTACCTAACACAAGGGTACATGGAGGCCAATACACTGCTTCCTAGTGACCGAGCCCCCAGCACAAGCGGAACGTCGGTAACCGGAAGCCTTCTGTCGAGACCGAGCTTTCTGTCAAATTCGTTGGCTGCCAGTTCGACTCCTGTCTCCACTCCTGCTAGTGAGGGTCCTGCTCAGGAACTTGAGCTCATGAGGAACAGAATTAAGCAGCTCGAAGAACAAGTGTCCAGAAAGAATCCTCAGCTCTCTAATCCATCTGAGTCAATCTGGACACTTAACGCCGTCCAAACGAAGTCGAGTTTGTTCGGATCGTTCAGCTATCATGATGGATCTCGTCTATTCGGCAAATGCGAGACCATTGGGAAGGCCATTGTACACAAGACTCGACTCTCGAGTCAAAGTCACTGGAGCAATGGGCTGCTACATGTAAGGTTTCTTTGCGGGATATAAACCTCTAGCATCTAAGTATAAACCTTGACGATTTTCAGTTCCGAGATACCTTCGAGATTATTGAACCGTACGTACGGGGCGAGGCATCGAAGGCGTTCTGTGGAATGCAGCGGTGCAAAAACCTGGCAAAAGTCATCAAGGCAAGACGCGCCCCTTCCTGGCCCCCGATTCCAAGGGCAGATTTGCCCCCGAAGGACGTCGCCGACGAGCTGGTCGATTGTTATCTTCGAGCATCCGAGAGTACCCTTCGAATATTGCACGTTCCAAGTTTCCGGAAGGATTACGAGGCCCTCTGGGTGTCGCCTAATGAGCCCAACACAACGTTCTTGGTTCTTTTGAAGCTGGTCTTCGCCATTGGGGCCGTCACGTATGACGAAAAGTTCTCCCTGCGTACTTCAGCTCTGCAATGGGTGTATGAAGGGCAGCTATGGATATCAGAACCAAATTTCAAGGCGCGCCTCAGCATCCAGGCTCTGCAGATTAATCTCCTGCTATTGCGCGCTCGAGAAGTAGTCGCCGTGGGCGGCGAGTCCATCTGGATTGCAGCTGGGTCACTGCTGAGAACGGCAGTATATATGGGCTTGCATAGAGATCCTGGACGTCTACCGAAGAGGACAAGTCTAGCCTCCGAAATTCGACGACGGCTATGGAACTCGGTGATTGAGCTTTCTTTGCAAGCGAGCCTGATCTTGGGTACGCCTTCCATGATCTCCCTGGACGACTTCGATACAGAGCCTCCGCACAACTTTGATGACGACCAGCTTGTCGCGGATGATGCCATGCCCAGGCCGGAAGACCACTTTACTCAGGCGTCAGTTGCGATAGCCCTCCGAAAAGCATTTCCAATTCGTCTCGAAATCGTCAACTTCTTGAACGCTGTCGGCCCTCAAGGTACATACGAGGAAGCCCTTAGACTCGATGCAGGCTTGAGGGCAGTGTACCAGGATATTCGGCGGAGCCTTCACGGAAGCAGTCATGGTGCTGGACAATTGCCCGCTCGATTTGACATACGCGTAATGGACTTCATCATGAACCGCTACCTGTCATCACTGCATATCCCTTTCTTCGGTCCGTCATTACACGAGGCAGCCTACGCGTTCTCCAGGAAAGTGGTCGTCGAGACCTCCATCAAGCTTTGGTGTGCGGCATATCCAGCCTCGCCCATCGTATCTCCTCAGTCCAACAGCCAAGCGACTACTGTCTCTGGTGGAGATGACCTTGCACGGCTCGCCGTCTGCGGCTATGGGCTAATTCGCCTTGCAGCCCTACAGGCTAGCTGCCTCTTGTTGTTGGAACTCAGGACACAGGTCCAGGAAGACAACAGTTTAGGCCCTGTGCCTCTGCGCCGGGATCTGCTTTCCGTCGTGGATGACACGAAAAATTGGCAGTGGCAGTGTATTGAGTCTGGAGAAACTAATGTCAAAGGCTACATGCTGACAGCATTGGCTACTGCACAAATCGATGCCATCATGCAAGGCTCTGAGAGGACTGACATGGCAAAGAAAATGGTCAAGGCCATAGAAGCAGCCGAGGACAGATGCTTAGCGGTCCTCGAGGAAAGGGCATCCGAGGGGCAAACAGAGGGCAGTGTAGCCGACTTCAGTCAAATGTCCCTGAACGCATCGATAGGACTAGTTGAGGACTGGGATTTCCTGGTAAGTAAGCGGCCGCGTTGGACGTGTAGTTAACGCTAAGAATTGGTGTTAGATGCCTGGCGCCCAGCCCAACTTCGGTAACTTCAGCATAATGAGCTGGAACTTCAATGAGGAGAACAACCAGGATCCATCTGTTTGGTAAGCAGCTGCATCGTAAGGACGTGTTCCTCAGTATCGAGTTTGGAGACTTCTACGCGGCATGCGCTTTTAGACCCATAGCGAAGCCTGTAGCGAAAGCCATAGCGTGCCGGGTCAGCGGAGTGCGATGGGACAGATGTACGACAGGGGTGACGCCGAGCGGCTTGCGACGTGGTAGCGAGTGTGGCCCTATCCACCAAAGCACGATACTCATGTATGACGGGTGTAACGGGACAACACGGATCTCACTATGTCGGAGACGTAGCCTACGTTAGAGAAGTTTGGTTACGGCGTGACTCTCTAAGCTATCTACACGTCATTTCCAGACTGGCTGTCCCAGGATTAAAACGGCCATGGCAAGGGAGGATGGGAGAGGGTCATGTTGGATATAACACATGGGCCACAGAGTCAGGGAGAGCTTACGACATACACACACTTCTGCGTAGAAGACAAGCCTGGTCATATAAATAGGTATGTATTCTTGATTATCTACCCGAAGTTCAACTGCTCGACTTTGATGTCCAGGGTTCCGTCACTCGCTGCCAGGTTGTATCTCGTTCGTTGCCCTTAGGGTAGTGGTCGCAGTTAGCAAAGCATTACTGAGTGCTGGCATCCTGTTGCGGGTAGCCAGATCATTCCCGGTGCGGCAAACATATCGTGTGGCTAGGGCACTCGCGGAGGCGGGGGGCTCCTTGTAATATCTGCAGAGCTCTCACGAGAACGCTCGACAGGACTTCCCCACACGTCACTAGGACTTGAAGGAGGGCCCATTCTCTGGAATCTTCTCTCTTCAGGCATCATAGATGCAGTGGCACCATCGCCCATCGTCCGAGACTCCCGAGGGGCATTGTCCTCGGGGTCCTCATCACCCCACCCCATGATATCGTTACCGTGACCCCACACATTTGGGGGGCCAGGGACAGGGTCTTCCCCAGAAGGTGGTGGAGCCGGTGCATTCATTGATGCCAGCTTGTTCCTCCTAAATTCCTCCACAGCGGCTGCAATACGACGCTCCGTTCCACGTATCAGGTGAGCGGGATCCGCGTCGACCCAGAATAGAACAAGCTCTTGGACCTCAACCAGACGTTGCATCGTTTCGATGCTCGCGGTCCTAGGATCCTTTGGGAGCGGCGTGTGACCGGGACTTTCGTAGTCGTAGGTCTTCCATAGCTCCTTCTCCCGCCATTCTGTGGCAACATATTCCATGGAGAGGGGATAGCCTCTCGAGTCGTCGGGATATTCCTCTGCCAATGGCGGAAAGCTTCGCATCAACGGAAACATCGGCTTTCTTGCCCGACGTGCAACTAAGAGGTCTTCTATCTGCCGGTCTGACATGTTCAGGACTTGGTCACATTCATCGAGGAAGTGGTCCAAGGTGTTGCAGGCTGGACAGCCTTGCATGTAGCCGCGGGCATCTGGGGGACCGACACAATCCGCAAGCTTATGGCTCGGTTGGCCACAGTTGGCGCACGGGTTTAGAAATCCGTACAATCGTGGCCAGTGGGGAGTGGTGATGGTAATGTCCACGGTACGCCCACTTTGAATGGCTTGGTCGACAGCAAATTCCGTCATTTCGAGCGCATTTTCCAAGCCCATTTCGTTGACATGTATGGTAAGCATAGGTGACTGCGCCTGAGGACCTCTTGGGTGTGGCATCTCCTCAGCGTATTCATTGACTAAGGTGGTAGTGTGGCCGTTTAAGACCACGTAGTTACTTGGCCGCTGTGCCTCGTTTGTCCTTGGAACTTGGTATGCGGGAAGCTGGACGGTCTCGCCATCTTCTTGATCAGAACGAGCCCTCTTGGTGCTCTTGTTCATGCCGGTCTCCTTCTGGGAGTTGCCGGAGCATTCATTGTTCTTCGTGCCGGTGTCCTTTTGCGGATCGACCGGTTCGTCGCCGTCCTTGCCGGTCCCCTTCTTGGGGTTTCCGGGATGCTCCTTTTGGGAGTTCTCTCCAGTCATTCTTGCGTTGTTTTCCCAATGCTCAGCACCGGGGACAAGGGTTCTTCTGTGTCAGGAAGGTTAGGCAGAGCAGTGGGAGGATGGTGGCGGAAACGTTGTTGTGTTGTGGTGGAGGGGAGAAGGAAGGTGAAAGAAGAGCAGCGCGTCAGGCTGCAGGTAAACGAGCAACAGAGTGGAGCGTGCGAGTGGGCATCTGACCTGCTCAATGCTCGAGGTATCTAGGTACCTAGGTGAGATTCTAAATTTTCAGGTGAGATAAAAGTGAGACGCTCGTCGAGGTCCTCGGCCGGAACGATGAGAAGGGAAGCAAATATGTCTGATGTACCAATCTAAGCGAGGAGCATGCTATGTATCTCCAAGTCTCTATAGGAGCAGTTGTCACCGCATGCTCTTTGCCTACCGGCTGCGAGTACCTAGGCATTGACACGGTTGTGAGATGCCGCTGTCTGGACCTCGTTGGTCTAGGCTCTCGTGGTGGCCCGACTTTGGGCTTTCGGAGAAGCGTCCAAATTGAGGCTTTTCCGGGACCTCTGCCAGCAAGCCATACAAGTGACTGTTTGGGTCAGGAAGAGGATAAAGAGCAATTTACAGCTAAAGCCTTTGTTTATGCTGGGTTGCTCTCAGTCCCAGTCTCTGAGGGCTGTTTCTCTGTTTCTCCAAGAGCATCTTCTGGTCTTCCAGCTCCCCTCCTCCCGTCGGTCTTGGCCGTCCTGGAGCTGCCTAGCTTCCTCCTCTGAGAACAGCTCCTGGTCCCCAGGTCGCTGGCGCGAACCGGCTGAGTATGTTCCCGTTCGACCTAAGCTTGCAAGTGGTGGTTTATTTGGGAAGAGTGGCATCGTGGTACCCAGGCTGGTGGGGTAATGAGGGATGTCGAGTGGTAACGTGCCAGCTGAAAACATACAAAGTCAGGAAGGCCGACCAGGAGTGGGCTGGACACAGTAGGGTACCTTTTTGACGAACACACGAAGTCGAGAAGAAAGAAAGGAGGAGGGAAACAGCCTGCTACGTGGCAGGGCAGTTGTGCCATAATCACGCGCAGAGCACGTGATATCTACGCTCCATGATGTATCTGGCAGCCGGCCGGTTGGTATCTTCCTTCTACAACCTCGTCTGTCAGCTCGAAGGCTCCGTCTCCAGCGCATCCCAGGCCGATTGCAACGTGAGGGCCTTCCTTTGTCGTTCCGCCGCGTTTCTCACGGCCGGGGATCTTTGACCCTTCATACGAGTCATTCTGTCCGGTGTTGTTTCTTTTCTTCCCACCCCTGTGTGCATACATGTAATGTAGAATTGAATGTGAAATAGAAATGGGAATGACTGGTACGTGTCTAGACCGCTGTTGGTGGTCAAGGGCTAAAGCTGGTTGGCTTCTCGGTTTGCTCGTTCAGAATAAGGTAAGGGTTGTTGCGAGGCGATAAAGCATTGAGACTCAAATCCACCAGGAAGGAACCAGCCTCCTTTTTATACAATGCGGTCAGGATCGAAGCTAATAAAGCGAAAGTTTAATTCGCTGGAGTGAGATGGGTTTATTCAATAACTTCCAAGGACATCGGGCTGCAAAACTATGGCCAGTTGCCTGCTTGTAGAAGCCAACAAGACACGTCAAACACCCGTATCTGAGTGCCTATACAATCAGGCACACTGTTTTCCAAGCAACAAGACTCACTGTGTATCTAGTACCAAGTCCCTAGTAGGCTGAGCCACAGGTGAGTTCAGGGTGACAGAGAAGTCCCGGCTCTCAGTGGAAGCTGATGGAAAAGCTGTTGACCTGCTTGCCTCAGGCACAAATACCAGGTGTCCCTCAGCCACTTTCTACGGTATCTCATCTTTGTCCTTTTTTATCCTTGCGCTAGAGACTCTCCACCATCACAACACCACAACACTCTGTCCTCTTCGTCCTCTCTACGAAATTCTCCGCGCGCTCTCTCACGGTCGAGAACAAAAACGATCAAGAAAAAATGAGCGGAGATAATCCTGACCTGGATAATCGCGAGAACTCTGCAATGGAGTCCAGGCCAACAAACGAGGGCGAGGCTGCCCATGGGGACTCTCCAAGAGACTCTCAGCAGAATGAGAATGGCAACGTATGGCGACAAGACAGAGATGAAGATGGAGACGTTGCTCAAGAGCCCAGAAGCGCTGTGGAGGGAGAAGAGTCCACCATGCAGTACGGTGGCATCACTGTTACGATAGCGCGACCCACAACTAGGGACTATCTACCAGGTCCGATGCCTGCACTGGACCTCTTCAACGAGCCAGTGGATCCTAGAGTCCGGAACCAGGCATATCGTTTTGCCAACGGCTCTTGGATCTTCATGAGAATGGAGCGCAGGCACATGGAAGATGTGATGGCCATCATAGAGCAGAACTGGCTGGACCCTGACGCGCGGCTGTCCTTTTCTGTAAACTGGACGAACGCAACGCAGGTTCCGTCCAGCCTAGAGCAGCCCGAGCAGCCCGAGCAGCCCGAGCAGCCAGGGCAGCCAGAGCAGCAAGGACAAGAAGCACAAGAACACCAAGAAGAGCAAGATGATAAATGTGCAAACTGTGGTCGCGAAGACCACAGGCTAGTTGACTGTGTCGGGCCACCAAACAAGTACGGATACATCATAGGATGCCCGGCCTGCAATGACGTGGGTCACTTCCCAGATGACTGCTTGAAGATCGGGGCGATAGACTTCCAGAGCAGGCATGACATGTTTGTTAGACGGCGGGCCCGAAAGCCCATACTCCCGATGAGGAGCGGCTGGCTGAACATGGCCGACGCTTTCCCTGACGATGAGACAGGATACCCACTGTCTATGGAATACGTGGTCAGGGAGTGGGCAGCAAAGGAGTTGTGGAAAAACTACAACTACAGTGATTCGGCGGTAGTTCAGCTGGAGCGGGACCCGGCCACATACTCGCTCGAGGCTACGAAGGCCTCGGTCAGGAGAGGTGATATATATCTCCACTTTGTTCCCAATGTCTGGGACGAGCGCCGCCGCGGGGTCGCGGTGGCAGGCACTATTCCGCGAATGCGGCGCATTCTGAGCGAAACAGTCTGGGCGAGAAAGGCCCAAGATGCAGCTCGGAAGGCTGAAGGCGCAGACACGACAGACGCACTGTCGGGTTCGAACTCCACTACATCGGTCTCATCTGTTAACAGCCAAGCAGAACAGAGCGGCAGCCAACCCGGCGAGAAAGCCACGGGCACAGGCTCGCTCCTAGACGGTGCGATGAGCACCTCGGCGACCGCGGGTCAGGACGATTCGCTTGACGGGGTCACGCCGGGTGAGGCAGGCCTGTCTCGGCCCAAGTCAAGAAGAAATAAGCAGTGCGGAAAACTGAGGTCCAGGCACCGTAGAAAAAAGACTGATTGATTAATATGAAACGGAAGTAAATACGGAAGAGTTCTTGCCAAGTATCCAGGGAACATGGTCTAGCACTTTCCTGAGCAGGAATTTGAAACTCTTCTCCGCCTAATGCATAGATCTCAGCGTGACCATGCCATGTGTTATACCCCGTAACAAGTGATGGTGGCTTTGTGCCTTTGTCCATAATATGTTCCGGGCGCTATAACTAGCTAGGTGTTTCGTCAATTTAACACGCTGCGGCCGAGAAGTAATTCTAAGAACGAAGTGAACTCTTAGTGCAGTGCCCCGAATCTGAGAGCGAGGTAAATTCCGGGTACAAGGGTCCTCACCTACTTAGAAGCCTGAGGCTGTGACAATCTGAATCGGTTTGTTTACGGCCGACGCCCTCTTCTCCCATTTCTCTCCTCAGAAAAACACAACCTTTCCGATTCTCTAGCCCTTGACCATCATAAACCAGACACGTACCCACCTTTTTTCTTTAATTTTCCCTTTCAATTACAGAAACAGAAAGAGAAAAAAGAAACAGAAAAACAGGATAAAAATATGTCATCGGACAGAGTGGCCTCAATGGAGGCTCAAGAGATTGCCGACGTGAGAAACGCGGCGGAGCAACAGAGGAAGGCCCTCATATTCCAGTCGGCCAGAGATGCCGCTGGAGAAGGAGCCTCTGAGCTAACAGACGAGGTTCTGGAAGCCAGATATCAAAAGAAGGTTGAGGCTGTCTGCAAAGAATGGTATGAGAAGGGACGGTACAAGCCCCCTCGATCGGCCTCAAAACTCTACTTCTTCGCCGATCTCTTTTTCTGCAAGGACAACTGTAAGCCTGCCGCCCCTTGACCGCTTCTAAGATGCTGACATTTTCTTTACCAGGCCACTCTGTTCCTTACCCGTGGAAGGAGGAGATGGCGGCGATCCACCAGCTGGACAAGCAGGCAAAGCCGCGTTCGCCAGAGTACGCAGCTTACTGGTTAGAGCGCGAGTTCACTGCCTTCAAGAATGAAGTGATTGAACAAAACAATGGCTCTGAGCCAGAGAGAGAGTTGTACGAACGGCGGCGCGCCGAAGATGGCGAAGAAGAGCGGCAGCGTGCCGAGAGAGAGCAGGGTGGCAGCAGTGCAGGCAGTGTCTGTACGGTTGCGCGGCCATCCTGGACGATCAGGAAGGCGCACCCAGATGCTATCGTTGACCCAGCGGTTCTGGAGCATATCTGGGAGAAGCTTTTCCCCGACCGTCGGCCGGGAAGTCATCTTCAGGAGGGAACCAGGCCCTTCGAGGTTATCTTCCCAGCCTCCACGAAGAGGCTCAGGGCGCTAGCAGGCATGTTTGGCGCAGAGGCAAAGGATTTGCTACGAGATGCCCTCCCCGAAGGAGTGGTCGTCTATCATTCTCCGCCATGGAGCATTTTTGTCTCGGCGTCCAAGATGGGCGCCGATATCTCGAAGTGCGCGTTCCTCGCGCAATGGAGCACAGTCTTCTGCGTTGTCCGAGACTGGTGCATTCATATCAGGCATAACCCCCTGACAGAATGGACTTTGCCAGAGGCATTAGAGGCAGGGTTCTGGGACCAAGTGTCTGCAAACGCGGTCTAGGCTGCGTCACGGCAGGATGGATATGAAAGGGGACTGGTGGAAGAGCGCCAGCGGAGAGAGACTCAAGAGTGAGTGCGAGGCAGAGCGCGTCCCGGGACGCGGCTCGCGGCAGAAATGTCCTTCGCATACTCGGGAGCACTAAGCAGATAGATGCCAAGGTGAACTCGGTCTACCTGCGCTTCCACCCCTTCCACTCCTCTCGCACAGTCGTCTATTTGTGAAAATCCCATGCTCCAATCCCGTTTCATTTCTTACTTGCTCAGAGATAAACAGGTTCGGCCACCCGCAGAGCTCGGTGACGGCATCACCAGTATTGACACGCAACCAAACCGCTCCTCGCTCAAGAGCAATGTAACTGCATTTGGCGGCCTTGATCAATCATACCCTCTTTCTCAGAGACCACCGACGTCTGAGGAAATGTGATGAGGTTCGTGCGCATTCGACTTATGTTAATGCGAGACTTTTCCTGTCATGAAGAGGGCCCCGCAAGTTCCCGTTGCAAGTAACTGACCGTCGGATATCGTGCAAATGATTGGTTTTCTGCCTGTCATTGGTTGTAGTTACCTATCGTGCCCGGTGATTGCGGACTTAAATGCGTGGGAGCTTCTAAACTCCGCTGCACGTGTGGCATATAAAGTTCTTGGCATTCAATGAGAGCCATGCAGGTCATGACATAGCAAGTCCACACTCATCCCACCGCCAAAGCAAGATGCCCGCCAACGAGAGCGTCAAGAAGGCGCTGTCCCTCATCGAGGGCGACAAGTCCAAGGTGCTCGGCCTCAAGGTCGGCCAGCACATCGTCGAACCCGGCCAGTACATCCCCAAGGCTGGTAAGACTCAGGACATTCTGTGAGAGACACCGCTGATTGGCTGCAGACGCGCAATCGCCGCCCGAGCTGTCCTTCGCCGTGCCGTCGCTCTCGGCGACCTACCTGATCATCGGCCTCGACATCGACGCCCCGTTCCCGTCACTCGACGTACTCGGACCGATTCTGCACTGGATCCAGCCAGGTCTCAAGGCGGAGCCGGCCGACGGCACGGCCCCGGTTCTAAAGGGCACAGAACCATTTGTCGCGAACTACATTGGGCCCGCTCCACCGCCAGGCAGTTCGCCGCACCGCTACATATTCTTCCTGTACGAGCAGCCGGCGGGCTTTGACGGCAAGAAGTACGCCCCCAAGGACGGGAAGCCGTTGAGCAACTGGAACCGCATGAGGGCCAGCCTGGACAGCCTGGAGAAGGAGTACAGCCTGGGGCCGGTGCTGGCGGCAAACTACTTCAAGAGCAACTGATGCTCCGTCTCTTCTCAAATACGTCCCTGTAGCTTTTCGGTGTCTTTGTCAGCCCTTCTCACGTGTAAACTGCGCCAATGTTGAGGGCCCTCCTGAACCTTTTCGCGCAGACAATTCAACGTGTAGGAAGACAGTTCACATAGGCCGCGGCCAGATCACCCAGTCCGTCTAGACGTCACGCCTCAATTTAGCGGGCTCGGTGGAATACCTGGAAACATCTCATATCGACAAATCCCTTGAAAAGGCTGCCATGCGCAGGCGGGTTGGAGGTAGGCGACGTGCCAATCGACAAGCTGGGAGCACAAAGGACGAAGCATTCAGGGACAGAATCCGTGCTGGTTCACAGCTACCCTATTATCATATATCCAATAATCCTATCTAGGCCCCCGGAGGATCTCCATGAGGCCAATGCCAGGTCTGTTTCGGCGGAGGACCCTAACAACGTGCTCGACAGCATCTGCCGACACCATTGTGAGCCCACCGGTGAGGTATTCGCCACTGTGCCGGTCTCTAAAAATCCCGAACTGCAGGGCGTAGAGCTTATCCACCCGCAGTTTCTCCAACTGGCGCCAAGCGTCAAGGTAGGGGCAGCAATTGCCCAAGAACCGCCGGGAGGAGAGGTGTATCAGCCGCAGTCTGGCGTTATCGCTGTCATCATCCACGATGTCTCCGTCGATATCTATGCCGCAAAAGCAAAATTCGGTCAAGTTGAAGAAATAGGCGTGCAGTAGGCACCGCTCCACCTGTAGGACCTCGCCGGGTGACAGCGGGGCCTCTAAGTGCCAGTGTGCCGCGTTTCCCGCTATCTGTAAATCCGTCTCAAGGGTCGTGATCAGCTGGAACGCCTCGGCAAAGTAGCGTTCTCTCACTATTACTGGATCATCTCTGCGAGTCTTTGCTCGCACGCGCCGCTCGTAGTAGACTAGGGCGGTCCAGAGCGCACCCCTGCTAGAGTGGCCCCTTAGCACGCCCTCTGCGGCGCCCTCGACTGCCTCACTGAGGTCGAGTGGAGGGTCACCTGCAGGCCCTGCCTCCTCGAGCTCGTCTTTGGGACATATCAGCATGTCCACCTTGACACGGAGGACCGCGACCATGCGGATCAGCGTCTTGGCTACACGGAGCGACATGTCTTCAATCTCAGTAATTAACGCGAACAGAAGCGCGGGTCCAAACTCTTGGACCATCTGCAGCGCCCTGAACACTCTCAACCCGAAGCCGGGCGTCAACTCATACCCGTCCGGCCCAGTAACGACGCATCGTAGCTCCGCGAGCTGGCGCCGGGTTTCTAATGCCGCCTCTAGGCACGTTGTGGTCTCCTCGACCGGGACATCGGCGAGTCGGCGGCCCGGCCAGTACGCTATAGCCTCGAAGACCAGCTCCATCAGATCGCGCGTCGCGGCCCACGAGTGAGGCCTCTGCAGCCGATCATCTGGCCAGGCCGCAAAGACGACAGTTCTCGTGGCATGAAATTCTGGGTTGTTCCATGCCGGGCGCGGTAATGCCAGGTACGCCCTCGTGTTTTCGAGCTCCTGCTCGGACCGGGTCACAGTAGTCAGGACTGGCTGCCTTAGCACGGTGTCCCATTCGTGCGCCTCCATATCCGCCGACACGATGATATCTATCGGCCTGCAAAGCGGGTACATCAGGCCCAGCCCGACATCCGTTTGCATGTAACCTACCCCAGCCCCGAACCTCATCATGTTCGCGATATTTTCGTGCGAAAACAAATCCAGTTGGAGATTCTCTAGCTGGAGTAGCTCACATCCACGCATTTCGTCTCTGTGTGCCTGACAGATGATGAACGCGGCGATGTGCTTACCTCTGCTGACAGCAAGAGATGCCCGTGCCTCAACGGCCGCGTCATACAGCTGACGAAACGACACCACCCGCGATTCGTGGTCAGTACTTGTTACAACCTCCTTATATTCGCAGCGGGCGACCGCCTCGGCTGGGCCAAATTCTCCCGCTTCCCCGCCTCCCAGGCAGATATGCGTTCCGAAGCTCGCCCGCATGAGGTCACCCCAGAACGATCGGTGGCGCAGCGTGGACAGTATTATGAGGTTGATAGACAGATCCTCAGGGCTGCCGCCCTCGTGTACCCTCGCCTGCGCCCAGTCGGCAAGCACACCCATGCAGAGCGCGACATTTGCATCGTACAGCGCGGCATGTGGGTCGAGTATAACGACGAGGCGGCGGCTCAGCCGCATCTGCCGAACGAGCCGCTTGAGAAGCCTGAAGGTCATGACCTTAGTCGACCCTGCAGCCGCCCTTGCTTGGGCATAATAGCCGCAACGAAAATTCGCCTGCAGATTCAACTCGAAGACGATGCATTCGAACTCCCTCGGGAGTGCGATAATCACTTCAAACGGCCTTGTAGCCTTCGCGACCTCGCCCATGACGACGCTCGCGATTTCTGTTCTCGACCAGATGCCCGGCCGGCAGACAATGTCCATCGACATGACGCCGCCTCTGGCAAGGCGGAAGTTAAACCGCCTGCCGTCTTGCATCGACGGCTGTCCGTGCCCTTGTGGCAAGCCCTGTCCTGTATCCATGGTTTAAGGTGCGCCTCAGAAAGTCAAATCAGGTTGCGAAACGAAAATATGGAGTGGAGGGGGATGAAGTGAGGCTGGGGAAAGGGAGAGTGGAGGGTGGAGAGAGTCAGGTTGCAAAGATAAAGGCTGGAGGGACTTGGGCGCTTGCCTGAACTGAGGAAGGTGCCGGTAAGGTGAGGGCGTGAGGCAAGGTCAGGGAAGGTACTACCTCCCTATCCAGGTACCTAAGTACCTAGGTGAGTTTAGATGAGGGTCGTGATGCAACTCCCATGTGCTCCCTCGACAAGACAGGTTGCTGGCAGCAGTAGACGGCACCAGCAGCCAGTCACCTGTCAACGCCCCCGCGGCTCGTGGATACACATCACCAACTCGCGGGTGTCGCATGCCCCTCCCATCCACCATCTGGTGCCGTCCCCATCATTACAGGGACACGTTCTCACATGAAAACGCGAGACAACAAGAGACACAGGATCAAGGCTGCCAGAGGAAGCCTGGCGACAAGGTATGCCCACGTGGTTCGCGACGTCTGGGCCTCCTGGTACGACGATAAAGTTGGATACGGACGGCATTCGGCTCCCAACGAAGGTGTCCCGTTCCTTGATCGACTGTAGTGGAAGGATTACTGTAAGATGCGACTCGAAGTTGGCTTACCAAGTCCAGCCGCGGGAGATGCTGGCTAAACAAGCCCCGAAGACGAGGGGACAGCTACAAGAGCATTGCGGAGTGCCAACGCGGGCCTTCTCGAAATCTCATAAATACGATGTGGGCGAGGTGTGCAACTAATATCTGCTCGCAGAACAGGGACTACCCACAAGACAGGAGGAAGAGAATCATGGCAGCTACCCAACCCACTGAGCTCATGCGAAAGCAGACCAACTCATACCACAATTCCACCATCGAGCGATTTAGGTAGCGGGAAGCCCCAGCCAATGACTACTACAGAGGCATGACAACCTCCTCCAACAGCTTCCCCAAAGCTTTTCTAGCTGAAGCTGCAGTCAGTTATGCCTCTGACGCCCCTTTGACAGCTTTAGTAGAGTCTATAATGATGATTTTCGGCGAGTGTCACCCACGCAGACCGCCATTACACAAAGAAAGCGGAGCAGCTTCTGCCATCCATCCATCCATCCATCCATCGAGAGTGCGATCCTGGTGCTGAGTGACCATTCCTCCTTGAAGTTGTCTAGCCTAGGGTAGCCCGTGATAGAGTCAACCTGAGTGTGCTGAGGTAGAAACCACTCGAGAAAGCTCGATGTCATCCTATGGTGCAGTGGCCGATCTTCCCGCTGCCATCTTGAATCTCTGACTATGGGGCAGGTGCCGTGCAGGACGACAGTGGGCACGGGAGTCTGCTACACCCTGAGGCATCACTCTCACATCGGCTCTGCAACGCATCTGCCTAAGGTACTTTATTATTTTATTTTCGCCCGCGTCGCCCTCACCTCGCGAAAACTCTCCCACAACACAGGAGACCACACCACCCCATCTCTTTTCGCGACATCCACCTCGACCCCATCGACAAAACCATCGCGATTTTGTAGCGCTTTCTTCCCCGGAAGAGACACGAAAATCGGAGAAGCAATGGAGAGAGAAAACCCGGGCAAGGACGGGCGCAGCATCTCCTGGGAGGAGTACGCGCAGAGAGAAGTCGAGGGGAGCCGTGGCACCTCCAGGAAGGACACCCGGCTGACCAACCGTGGCAACTCCGGCGAGGAGACCCTGCAGGACAACCGCGGCAGCTTCGCGCAGGAGGACGCGGAGATGGCCAAGGGCAAGAGACCCCGAGAGGTCGATGAGGTAGAGGAGGGAGAGGTGACGAGCTCCGAGGAGCAGCGCCTCGCCAAGTCATCGCGCATGGCAGCCGACCAAGCCCCCGGCAGATCCTCATTGAGGCCTGACGGGACGGTGCAGTGGGGAGGGCTCAAGTGCAAGATGGTCGACCTTGGGACGGTGAGGCCGTCGAACATGTTCCTCGCTCGGAAGACCAATATGCCGTCGCTGGTCCCGTGCGGCCTGGGCTCACGGTCAACGGATCGAGGGATCGTGAACGAGGTCTACGGCTATGTGAGTGAGACAGGAAGTCGGTCCATGGCCGCAGTCAATGTCGAGAAGAACGTCTTCAAGGACGCGACCAGTCTGGCGGACTGGGAGATGAATGACATGCCCGAGGGCACACTGACGACCATGACGGTGCTGTACGAGGCTCCAACAAACACTGGCGCGATGGCCCAGTTGAGGAGGCTTCGGAGATTGAGGAGGAGCGACGGGGTGTCACAGCGGCCGCGAGCCCTTGAGAGCGTCGAGCAGGCAGAGGCGCGCGACAAGTGCGCGAACTGCGGTCGAGCAGACCACGAGCTGGCAGATTGCGTTGGGCCCCCGCAGAACCGAGGGTACTTCATCGGTTGCCCGGCTTGCAACAACCAGCGCCACTTCCCGGACGAGTGTGGAGTGGTCAACGCCATGACTTCCGAGGAGAAGTGGGATCTGTTTATCCGGTGTCGGGCCCAGAAGCCGTCTTTCCCGACGCGGCAGGGCTGGCTGGCTCTGGCACGAGAGCACCCGGACGACGAGCTAGGGTATCCACTCTCGATGGAGTTCGTGGCGAGAGAATGGGCGGCGAAGAAGTTATGGGAGGATCATAACTACGGAGCGCCCGCTGGGCCGCAGCTGGAGCGAGATCCGGCGACGGAGACACTGGCAATCACAGAGGAGTCTGTGAAGGAGGGTTGCATCAAGGTCGCTTTCGAGCCGAGCAAGCGGGATATGCAAGGCCAAATCCTACACGCGGGCACCACCGTGTACATGGATCGTATGTTGAGAGATCTCGAGGCGCAGAAGAGACAGGCGCAGAACAGCGAGGGCCAGTCCATGGCGGACGCACCCTCGGGCTCGGGCCTGGCCATGTCTGCCTGGGCAAGGCGCCCAGGAGCACAGCATCCAGGTGCCAACCGAGCCGGTCCTTCGTCTACAGGACCATGGATGTCGAGCCTCGACGGCCGGCAGCAGAACGCGCGCTTGAGAGATGTCTCGAGCATGGACGAGATTGCGGCCCAGTTGAGCGGCTGTCTGGATGCGGACACGGAAATGCAGGAGTAGGCTGCTCTCCCGCACGGAGACGAAACGCCACTGCGGTGGTAGGACTACGGTCCGTTGAGCACAACGTTGTGCCTGTTTCAATAGGAAATTGAGAATGATTACCTGTCGACCTTTAGCCTACACTTACCCGAAGCTCCCCGTGACCGCCTGTGACTGGTCGTATGTCTTCTTCCCCGCCTGAAATGCCAATCGACGTGACTCTTCTTTTCCCACTCCGGCCGGTCTGCTACCGTTGTAGTTGTTGCAGTGGGTGCCACAACTGCCAAGTCCCTTGTATATCGTTCACACCCATGGCATCAGGTTGGTATTGTAGGACTCTACTACTCAGAAAGCTTCATGTCGGCCACTAGCACATACGAGAATTTCATTGAGCCTTACACCGAGAGGCCGCCGAGACGGGTTCTTGAGTGCGCCAGACCCCTCCGTGACTCTAATCCATGGCGGCCTCCTGTGCACACATGACAGCTCCATGACGAGGGCCGCCGTCAAGCCTTTCAGGTAGATAAATAAGCCGCCATGGGGCCGATTTATATAGGAAAATGATCGCCATGAACTGAAGTCATGGCGGCCCTATTCCTACCTAAAAACCCTTCATGGCGGAGGCCGCCATGAGGCCGATTTGTATGGGGAAAAGGCCTCCATCAACTAAATTCATGGCGGCCGATTTGCCAGCTAAGAAGTGGTCATGGCGGCGTCGCCATGAGCTTTAATTTTAGGTGAGAACCAAGGCGTCATGAAAGTAGTCCATGGAGGCCATTTTACCACCTAAATACCCTTCATGACGGCTACCTCCATCGGCTTAATTCGTGTAGGCCGTAAGGCGTCATAGCCTCAGTTCAGGCTCTCGTAAAGGCCTCGCCATGAGCTCGATTTGGGTGGGAGATAGGCCGCCATGACTTTAGTTCACGGCGGCCATTTCACCACCCAAAAACCCTTGATGGCGGCTTCCGCCATGAGCTTGATTTGGGTGGGCCGGAGGCCGCCATGAGCCCGATCTAGGTCAACTATAGGCCGCCATGAACTGCTTTCATAGCGGCCTCTAGGCCACCCAAATCAGGCCCATGGCGGCCCTCGCCATGAAGGCTTTTCAGGTGGCAAAATGACCGCCATCAACCACTTCCATGGCGGCCTAGTTTACACCTAAATCAGGCTCATGGCGCCCTCTACTTAAGACTCGCCATGACGGCTTTTAACGTAATAAAATGGCCGCCATGACTGTGATCCATAGCGGTCTCCAGCCCATATAAACCAAGCCCATAGCGACTTCCGCTATGAAAGCTTTTTAAGTAGTAAAATCGCTGCCATAAACTACTTTCATGACGGCCTGCCGCCTACCTTAAATGCCTTCATGGCGGCCTCCGCTATGGAGCTAATTTACATAGAAGAAAGGCCGCCATAAATCACAGTCATGGCGGCCTTTTCTCAACCTAAAAATCCGCCATGGCGTTGTAATATTAAATTATAGTGAGGCCACCATGGAGCTGATTTGTATGGGGAAAAGACCTTCATGAACTAGAGTCATGGCGGCCTCTGGCCCACCTAAAAAGCCTTCATGGCGGCCTTGACCCTACCTACGTCAACTCCATGGAGCTTATTTTTTTTTTAAGTAGGCTACAGGCTTATACACACTGTCGACATTTTCGGCGTCAGAAGCGACGAGTTATACGCCCATGAGGGCCACAGGAAGGTAATGCTCTACGTGATTCGAGAGCCTAAACAACGGTAATGTTACGAGGTAGAATCGCACAACTCTGGATCAATCAGAACGTGAAAGACACTACGGGCTCCCTCACAGGGCTTTCGAGAACACATGCTGCGCGAGCTAAGAATCTACTAGCCGTGCTGTCGGACTCAGCCGCGAGCGAAGTGTCCTGAACAACTGGCGGGATCAACATCTCGGAGCGTTGTATCGTAAGTGCCTTGAGGTTACTCGTAATGCGCGGCCCGGGCGTCTGATAGATAGCAGCCATATCCTAGAAAGCCCGTCATACCCAGCCAGGAGCAACGCTACAGAGACAGCGGATCCTCCCCCCTTAGAGCGCGACCACCATAGCATCGGCGCCGGCCAGGGGACAGAATCGTAGCTGCGATTGTGCGGTGTCTGCGGCACGACCACCCGACCATCCAGGACGCAGCATGCGACAGCACATTCGCCTCCTACAGGAAGGCCTCTGCTGCGCTATCAACTCCAGAGCCTAGGTGTGCCCTCCGTCGAAGTGATCGATGATAAGCTCTGACTATGGCGTGGACTTCGTTAACACGATAGCCTTCGCGACCCTCCGCTTGCTAGGTATGCCGAACGTTCACATCCGCGTAGATTATAGAATAAAAGTGAAGGAGCCAGCAGAGTTGAAGTTCCGGCCCTCGAATGCAATCTCCATACACCAGTCGCTGTATTGGAACGGTCTATTCCTTAAGGAGCTGAGCCGCCGTTTAGACTGACACTACGCGCGTCGGAAATGAAGAAAAGCATAAGGACCGCAAGTCGGCAAAGGAGCTCATATAAGTCGACTTCGTGGCGGCTTTTTAGGTGGGAAAAGGGCCGCCATGAACTGAAGTCATGGCGGCCTTTTTCCTATACAATTAGCTCCATGGCGGCCTCGCCATGAAGCCTTTAAAGGTAGTAAAATGGCCGCCATGAACTACTTTTATGACGGCCTAGCTCCTACCCAAATCGAGCCTATGGCGAGACTACCATCAAGTGCATTTATGGCGGCCATTTCACTACCTAAATCAGGCCCATGGCGGCCCTCGCCATGGAGGCTTTTAAGGTGGTAAAACCGCCGCCATCAACTGCTTTCATGGCGACCTTTTCTCCATATAAATTAGCTCCATGGCGGCCTCGCCATGAGCTTTATTTGGGTAGGTGGCAGGCCGCCATGAACCACTTTCATGGCGGCTCTTTTCCCACCTAAAAAGTCGGCATGGCGGCCGCCGCCAATGCTGCCATGGGCTTGATTTGCATGGAGTAAAGGCTTTCATAACTCAAAGTTATGGCGGCTAACTTCCTAGCTAAAGAGCCATCATGGTGCTCCTTACTAGGATTCATTCATGGGAGCTAGCAGCTAAACTTCTAACATGAGAGGCCGTCATGGCCTCCATTCATGTACAGCTCAACGTTTCTATCGTCGTCCTCGACAGGTCTAGAAGAAAAGGGAGAGGCTATCTCCAGATTGACAAGAGAGGCCCGGCCGTCAAAGCTGACAGTTACAATGACAGCTTAGTCGTCTAAGTTGTTCATCAGCGGCAACGGCCTCCGAGCTGCGGTTCCGGTACACCGCGACCTGTATGCTTACCCAGAATACATCCTTGTTAGTTGGTAGAGTTGTCGAACTAGACTTCTGCCCGAAGGGTAATCGCGAGCTCAGAAAACTTCCATACCATCTAGTCGTTGATCGCTGAAGACGGAAAGGAAGCGGAATCCGGGCCGTCGACCGTCGGCCGAGGCGGGAGAAAGGTCTGTCAAAGGCGTTGCCACCACTTGTCATGGCTGCCAAAGGGATGAGATGGATATGGCTGAATGTCTGTATTATTCTTTAGTATAAGGCCAGCACGACCGCCAGCGCTGGTGCAGTAGTACCGGTGGGCGCGTCGTCGGCCGAGGGGGGTCACGCGGCCCGCCATCGCGTCCGAGAGCTCGCCGGTCAGCCAGGCGATGAGCACCGCCTGCAGGAAGGCCAACGGCGACATGCGCATAGGCGTCTCGAGGGAGGGGAGCGTGAGCGCCTCGGTCATGACGCGGTTGGTGGCGACCGTCTTGGCAACCGCCAGGACGACGCCGGCGAGAGTGAGCAGGAAGATATTTTTGCGCTTGGCGTTTGCATCGTTGAACCGCTCTTGGGCTTTACATAGACACCTCAGATTGTAGACTGTGCCGGGTGTCGATGTGTGCTCTGGTCCAGAAGCGAGATCGAGGTATGAACTCGTTGTCAGCCATGGAGAAGACAATGCGATACCGATTCAGTATGTAGTAGTTAAGCGGTGCTTGTCGTCGAAGTCTCAGGATAGCCGTGAGAGCTGTGAGCGGCCTGCGTGGATTTCACATCATGGCACGTGCGTGGCTCAATCATGACAAGCAGCACGTGGCCTTGATCGTGGCATCTACGTGGCCCTCCCGTTGACTGGCCGCGCGACCTTATCCAAATCGATGCCTTCCAGTGCGGCCAGTTTTCAAAACGTGAAGAAAGTTTCCAGAGCACGTATCGAAGATATAGATAGACACTTATCAGCAAACGGTTCGGTCTGCAACTGGGTCTTTCTATATCCCTCTTTTGGTTTGGCATGGTTCGTTTAGGGCGGGACTTGATGGACTGATGTTCCAGAAATTCGAAGACGGGACGATCGTTGTACGAATGTGGGGTCTGTAGTCGTATGAGGACTCGCTAATGCTCCAAGCAGCAGTAAGCGACCGCCTACACCTACGCCTCTCAAGCGCGCGTCGGCCCTTGCACCATGGCAAACGTGAACACACAAATCTGCGGCAAAGAAGAGGTCTTATACTGTCGACTTAGCTGATGACTCCCTGTCGAAAGAAGGACAAGAGCGATGAGAACAAGGAGACTCAGGCCCCTCAACGACACCTGTTGAGCAGGCTGGCCATATGGGGTTTATAGTAGAGATAACTCGTGTTGGGGAGGGTGATGTCCTTATTCACCTCAGCGAGAGCAGTATCATAACCTGTCATTGACTCCCACACAGCTAGGATCTTTATTGTTGTAACCGACATGGCGGAGTAAGGATACGAAGCCCTCGCCGACCCGGCACCGTGAAGGTCGTCCAGTCCGCAATTGGCCACAGTAGAGATGCGTTGAGAGATGGAAAAGGGCCTCGGGACATTGAGCGCGCGAAACCGGCCAGCGAATACAGAGCTGGTAGAGACACGATTTCTCGAATTCGCGGAAAGGTCCTCTGTAGAGAGGTTGTCCGCTACTAGCGACAAACTACCACGACTCAGCAGCCACCCGCCATCACGTTCACCCGTCGTTCCTCCAGCAGCCGAAGGCGATCCCGGACCGCGACCCTCCATTCCGTTGCCACTTTGTACACCAAGAGCAAAGATAAAGATGCGAAAACACCGCAGAAGATCGTCATGACAGTGATGCTGAACCAGAGCGCCGCCGACCCCAGCGTCTTGTTCTGCTCGACCGCGGCGCTGACCTGCAAGCCACTCAGGACGACGGACGCGCCGCCCATGAAGAAGAGGATGGGGCCGTAGAAGCGGGCAAAGAAGGCTCCGTACTGGTAATCGACTCTCTGAAAGTGCGACCGTCCGAGGAGGAACGGCGCGTAGAAGTTCAGTCGCGTCAGCCGGATCTCGCCGTACGCATAGCGCGCAGAGACCTCTTGGTCGGTGATTCGGGCCACGTCCGAAGCGAAATCGACGAACTGCTCCCAGGTTACGTCGCTCGGTAGAAGGCACAGGCTGGGATCCTGGGCCATGCGGAAGTCAGACTCGTGTCGCACGAGATGGCAGTATGTCCTGAGGTGGCCTAGGGCGGCCGTGCGAACGCGCCTCGTCTGTGCGTCGTCGTTACACAAGTGATCTTGCCAGAACTTATACGAGCATAGATAACGCGGGAGCGGCTTGATGAAGATCCAGCCGTGGATCCACACCAAGTGTAGTTTTGGATCCTCCGTCACGACGACTACGCGCCGCTTCACTAACTGTCGATGCAGCGGGGAGATGCTAGCGCTGTCCTGCTTTGCCATCCACCAGAGCCTGTGCGCGATCCGGTCCATATCCTCGGCCCAAAGCTCTCTATCGAGACAGTCCCACAGCCCGTGTCGATCGCTGAGCCGGACGCTGGGATGACCCGGCAGACGTTGCCTAGACAGGTCGTCCAACTCCCGCGTCAGCTGGTGCTCGAACGCGAAGGGCGGGGTCGTGCGTGAAGACGCCATCCGTCGTAGTTGTCTCGAGTGCGATCAACAGTTTGGAGCCTCACGCCGCGAAGCGTTGATCACTGCGATCGCAAGGCTATGCTGAGCCCAGTGTCCATGTCACGTGTGTTATTCATGCACAAAGCTATGCTGAAGAATCAGGCTGGAATCAGGCTGCCATCAAGCTCCGTTAAAGTCATTCCCCCCTCATTTCCTTGACCTTTTACAAACGCCTCCGCGTGATATTTTTGAAGTGGCATTAATTCCAGACTGGCTATCCCTCTTCCCTACCCTCCTGAATCCTTGTTAGAGCCGTGTCCTGCCATGGCACTTATCAAACCGCAAGCCGAGGTTGCAGTCGCAGACCAGGTTATTCCGGGGCCCGTAGTACTGGCAAGACGGAACCTGACAGTCCGCATCGAGGGCATTCCTCTTGATCACATAGATACCTTAGAAGACAACATCCGGTCCATCGTCAACTCTGACCTGCACGACACTATTGCAACCTTGCGACGGCGCTCTCTCGTTCGCGGGCACCAGCCCGACCGCATGGCCACAGCCACTGTCACTGTCGAGACGGCCATTCTCGGAGACGAACTCTGCCGGCAGCTGGGCGAGGCTCGCGGCTCGTCCCGGTACCCGTACACCTACAGTTCTCGATTCGAGGGTATCACCCCAATGTATGAAGGCGAGGGCAACGCCGTCGTGGAGTGAGCTGCATCTCCCCACATAGACGTGTACCTGCTGACTCTTCCAGCGTCGTCGCAGTTCCCGGGCTGGCGAGCCACGCCTTCGGATCTTGGAAATCCCAGAATAATGACGACATCTGGCTTTGCGACTACCTACCCAAAGACATTCCAGAGATTCGAGTTCTGCTCTACGGGTACGATACAAGGCTGCAGAACAATCTGTCCAAACAATCGATTGAAGATCTAGGCGTCGATTTTCTTGAAAGCCTTGTTGCGTTCCGGGCGCACGACGGCGTACGTGACCTGACACGCCTTTTGAGCAAGCTAACCATGTATCAGACATGTCGCCGCCCGATCATTTTCATCGGCCACAGCCTAGGTGGCCTGCTCATCAAAGAGGTGCGCACCCTCCTCTTATGCGTGTCCATCCTCCTAACGTCCTACAGGCACTTGTGCACTCCTTGAAGCAGACAGGTGACCCCGAAAAAGTCAATATGTCACAGAGCTGTTACGGAATGCTCTTCTTCGGTGTTCCGAACTTCGGCCTGCGGAATGAGCAGCTCATCGCCATCGTCCAGGGGCAGCCCAACGAAGCTTTGATACGTCAGCTAGTTGTCGATAGCGACATGGAACCCTCCGCGTTCCTGCGGAGAATCTCAGAGGAGTTCTGTCGGACCTGCGAGGGTCAATACAAGGTCGTGTCCTTCTTTGAACGTAGATCTAGTCCGGTGGTTGAGGTGAGACATCCCCAGAAAAATCGGAGAGTGAAGCGCTGATCACGCATCTAGGTTTTAGACGGCAAACTGCGAAAGACAGGAAACCTGTGTCTGTTGGTGACGAAGGAGTCCGCTACAAGCATGGGCCGAGCTGCGAGCGATCAAGACAATATTCCCTTGGACACTGATCATTCAGAGCTTGTTAAGTACAGCTCGAGGAGCCAAGCCCCCTATACCATCGTTAGGCGACGCCTGGGGAACCTTATTGCTGGGGCCCAGGAAAATGTTCCCAAGCGCTTCGCAGCAGGGTGTATGTAATCCAGAGCCAAGAATGTAGTCCGCCTTGTGCTGACCCTCGCAAGCTTCCCAACAAGCGATTGCCAAAGATTACCCTAGTATGTACCTTACTAGGCATGCCGAACCAGGACTGACGTTTGTTAAGGATTGATGGAAAGCGCGGAAGCCACAAAGACTTTTGGCGGTCAGGATCCGCCATTGATGCCAGCTTTGAAAAGTCCTGTCTCGGCAACGTACCATCATCTAGGTGACATGCCTAGCCTTGACCGCTATTACCAAGATCAGCCCAGCATTGATAATGTGATTTATGAGTTCTGTTCGTCAACCGATGAGTATCGGAGCAGGACGTTGCTTCTTCACGGATTGGCTGGAAGAGGAAAAACACAATCCTGTGTCGCATTCATGCGAAATGCGACGAAATCAGTCGGGAGGTGATTAGAGAACGAGTTTTGCATACCCCTAGCCGTTC
The DNA here is from genome assembly GCA_030052745.1 of Pleurostoma richardsiae. Lineage (NCBI taxonomy): Eukaryota > Fungi > Ascomycota > Sordariomycetes > Calosphaeriales > Pleurostomataceae > Pleurostoma > Pleurostoma richardsiae. The sequence continues at coordinate 230,850 of JANBVO010000048.1, forward strand.
AGACTGTCATTGACTAACAGATATTAGGTGGTCTCGACTCATGTGGTTGAATGCGTACAGCCCAGTGGCCTTGTTCGAGAGCCTTCGAAGCCTCCAGGAGGACCTTGAAATACCTAGGCGGCATCAGACTGCATCCGAATCAACCAGGTCTGCAGAAATATTCAAGGCGATCGGAGAGGACGTGAGGAAATGGCTGTCGTCACAGGAAAAGCCCTGGCTGATGGTGCTAGATCATCTTATTCTGGAGGAGTCTATTCTGGAGGACTCTGAGATGCGTGGGATGATCGACTCTCTGTGCAGGTCTGAGAAGGGGCGGATTATCATAACAGCACGATGTGTCTTGGACGAATGGTCCACGGACCAAGAGGCTAAACATGCTGTCAGGCCCATGGACCCGAAATCAGCCTCGGAGCTAATACGCCGCCGTTTGTCTCCTAACGATTTCTCTACCGAAGATGAACAGAACGCTAGAGAACTTTCCCGGCTTCTAGACTTTCTTCCTCATGCCATCTCCCTTGCTTGTGCCAAGATCAAGAATGAGAAGATCTCGATCCTGTCGTATATCAAGCGCTGGCGCGAAGTTTTTGGCGAGCAACCGAAGAATATTATAAAGTCTGCTACGGACCAATCCTTGAACGGCTCCTTGAAACTGTCTTATGAGTCTCTGAAGCGGAAAAGGTCTCCTGGCGTTGAACTCGTTGCTGCAGATCTGTTCAAAATTCTGGCATGCTTTAGCGGCTCTCATATCTCAGAGGTCATCTTCCAGCGAGCCTGGGAGGTAGCGTCATTCGAAGAAAGGCAGCCTCGAGACGAGACACACGAAGAAGATACCTGGTTCAGCAAATTCTGGCAGTTCCTGCTTCAACGCCCTTGGCAGGACACTCAACCCGAAGTCATCAGAAGCAATCAAATGAGCACGCCGCTTTTGATTCGGGAGTCTGGAGAGACTCAGTGGCAAGGCTCTACTGCCCAAAGACAATTTCGTGCTGCCCTCCGAACACTGGAAGACTATTCTTTTCTCGAATTCTCAAGCGACCCGAACAATTGCGAGATCAAGATATCGCCGTTCATTCAAGCATGGATCCGCTTAGATATCCATGCATTAGGATTAACGGAGGCTGAGGACTTTCACAAAGCCTGGCGGCAAGCGTCCTGCATCCTTGCGGCCTCGTTGAAATTCAATGGTGCAGAGGACCGAAAAACGAGTGTATTAAGGACTTTTCAGAGACGAGCAGCTGCACACGTTCAACACCTTCGTCTTGTAAGCGATATTCTGGACCATCCATCTTCTGGCTTTGTCCCGGAAGGTAATTGTTCGTCGTGGACGCAGAAAGTCTTCGCACTTGAAGGCGGAGAAACAGCAGCCCACCTCTTTGCTGATGTATTGGACATTCACGGATATCCGCAGCTGGCTTTACAACTTCGGGAAGCACGCAGAGAAACGGAGAAGCCTGGAGAAAGTAGTGTCGAGGATCTAGTAAATCATCTAGTCCTTGCAAGCTCGCATGGACGAAACGGTTTTCACCGCGAGGCTCTCGATGGAAGAAAGGCTGCGGTGCGGCTTTTGCAAAGTTTACAGTTGCCGGGTCTTGAAAATGAGAGATCATCGTCTCTTAGGAAGAAATATTTGGAGCTTACGATTAAAGTTGAGATTTCTGACAGCTACTGGCATCTTGGCCGTAGGGAAACGTCGTCCACATTAATCCAAGAGACATTAGCGGAGCTTTTGAGACTCCAGCAATGCCTGGATGATATTGATGACGGTTCCTCAAACTCAAGCTTCAGAGACTTTTTCCAGACGATCTTGATGGAAGCCAGGTTGGACAAGACTAGATGTTTGGTGCGCCATGGTCACCATTACGACCTTGCACATGCCACGTTAGAGTCTGTGATCGCTGAGAGTGAGAAGCAATCGCAGAACAACGTTCAGTGCCGAGATCGCTATCTTCGTGCAAGAGCCTTGAATGCCGAGATTATGTCTGCCCGCGGGCAGCATAAGATGGCTTGTAGCGAGAGAGAAGATGTTCTTCAACAGTGGAAGAAGGGAGACCCGCAGATGAAACTTCTCGATACGATGATCGCGCAGATGGCGTATGCCAATAGTTTAAGCGCTACTGAGTACTATGAGGAGTCTCTCAAACTCCGCCTGGAGATCGAAGACCGTCTGCTTATGCCAGGCAGTCCCGTGCCTCCGAAACACGAGTTCATTCATCAGTCAAGACAAAATCTGGCCCGATGCTATCTGGAGGTCGCCGCCGACTCTTTCTTCGACAAGAAGCTCCGCAAATACCAGCTTGAGGGCCAAAGACTCATTTTTGAGGCTGTGGGCCTCATTCAACAGGTGTGGAAAACTTGCAAGGATGAAGCGTGTTGGGGCCACACTCATCCCCTAACACTGGACAGTTTGACGCTGATGATCAAGTGCGAGCGACTGGCCGAAAGCTTAGAAGGAGATTATAAAATAGAGAATTTCGAAGGCTCGAGGGCTTTTTCAGAAACCAAGACTATAATGTCCTCCGAACTCACTGAGCAGGATCCTGGCATCGAAAGCGCTTGGTTCCGAGTCCAGCTCGAGGACTGTCTTGTCAAGGATCCGAAGAGAAAAGAGGAGAGACTGCGAGCCCTGGAGAGTCAAGTGAGCCTTGAGCCGAAGCTGGAGGTCCAGTATCGCATTGCTAAGGCACGTCTGGAACCCTTGTATATGTGCAGAGATCAGAAAAGGAAGCGTGAAATGAAAAGGGAAGCCCGATTCAAGGACGCAGCAGAAAGCTTGAAGGGGGTCTGGAAGCAACGCCAGAAGCTGTTAGGTCGGACGAGTTTTGCTACTTTAAGAGCACTCAGCGCCGCTACCGACGCAGAGAAAGCGACCGGTGATGGCTACGCTTTGGACTTAGAGAAGAAACTGTGTATTCTCTTTCGGGACATGTATGGGGAAGAGAGTCCGATGTCCCGCAAAGAACTGAGAAGGCTGAACAGAAGTCTATCCCAGTGGGACCAGCCGCCATTATCGTGGACTGACTTGACTAGATAGCGGTTGTATGCAAGCAACACGCTTGGTATATGAAACCATCACTGAAGTAGCTTCATACGGTCGCGATGATGTATGAGACGAAAGGTTTGAATTTCAAACAGGAGTCTACGGAAACAATCTACTCTTCACTCATAAACCTGCCACCATACATCCATGCAATCTTCCATCTTGCCGCAGACGCAATGGGAACGTTCAAGAGGTTGCAGACTGTAAACTATCTATGAAGGAGACGTTGAAGGAGACCTCGAAAGAGAGAGCTTCGAGGAATTGCGGCGGATAGCATTCATCATCAAACCAACTCTTCTGTCTTTCTCACCGGCTTTTTCGAGCGCGTGGACAAATCCATCAGGGTCTTCTTCAAACGCTTTTTTGTCGAGAGACAGATAGTCCACGTTTCCCAGTTCCTCAAGATTGCTTCGCAAAGCTTTGAAGTCGGGAGTTTGGAAGGCCTCTAAAGTTTCTTTCAATTGCTTTTCCCTTGATGAAGACCTGGAGCTCGATACATCACTATGAGACCCAGGTGGACTTCTGTCCCCGCTCAAATCGCTCCCTGTGTAGGCAGAACCACCACAATTGCACTGCAGCAATGTTTTCTTGTTAACACTCCAGTCTAAAGACACGCGCTCCCAAGACGCTGAGACTATGGGGACGGGGCACATGCAAATATCACATGCAGGCACCCCTCGTATAAACATTTAACTCACGCAAGTGTGGCGGCTCGCGCCGCGCGCTTTGGGACACACAGTGTCCGTGCTTTCTGTGTGATTGTGACCACAAGGTTTAAGGGTCGCATAGCATTTGCAAGTGACGCGATCCCGAGTCCTTCCGCGGGAGGGCTCTTCGAACCCGATATGCGGCTGCTCTGTGAAATCACCGAGTATTCCATCTGATAGATCATCTGAGTCTTGCATGAAATCGTAGGTAAAGGTCTCTTTCATGCTACGCATCTTGACAGAAGTTCAAATAGCAGTGGGTCATCAAAAATGGGATGTCAGTCGAGGCAGAGGCTGGGTTTGGTTGCAGTTGATGGTTTCCCAATGGCTAAAGGCCGCCTTCCACCTGCTAACTAGGTTTATATGTACGTAAGATATGCTGAGCCTTCGTCATTGCCCACCCATACGGTTCTAACAAGTGCTTCCGCACCTAAAGGGTGTTCAGCTTGATTATGCTGCTTCTATCACTACCAGGTAAAGTGAGATGCCACGTTGCAGAAGCGACCCTGGTAATGTGAAGTGCGAGGAGTTGCCGTGGCTGCATCAATACATGCATAGCTGAATCTAAGCGCGACGGAGTGCATGAAATCAGACTCGATATTGCGTCCCAAGTTTGCTAAATTCTTCTACCTTAGCTGGTCCCGAGGCTTGGCTTTATGACTTGATTGGAACCAAGTGGCATACTTTCTGCACCTGTGTTCGGTGTGACAGGTCGTGCAGGAAGCTAGCCAAGCATCAGTTATCGCACCTTCAGTTTGACGCCCTTAAAGTTAGGTTCCAAAAAACCCGCGGTCCATCCCACTTGCAAACCTGCGTTTTTCTCGCCAAAATGTCTCCCCTAAATTGACGAATTGGACAGGGTGACATACTTATCTTTGACTATTGAGCCTTGGCGCTCTGGTAGAGCGGTTGCTTCGTCTTCCTCTTTTGCGATCGCAAGAACGACGACTGTCTAGCCAACAGTCATACTTGTTTGTCCGCCCATTGCTACGGAAGGGCTCTTCCACGTCGATCGCAGTCTTTTCGGGTGTCCTGTACACAGCCAGCCAGCCAACTCAGAGCGCCTTGCCGTCTTAATTGGCCACGAAATTCTAGGACAGCCACAAAGCCTCGGGACAGTCAGTTACCGGCCGGCATCGTCAAAATAGGTATCTCCCCCCCCCCCCCCCCCCCCAAAAAAAAAAAAAAAAAGGGAGCGTTTTAAGAGACACTCAGAATGGCACGTATATAGTCATCATGACACCCGCGAAGAATCCTCAGACCATTCGAAAGCTCGTAGCTGCAGCTGAGAACAACGAAACTCATTCAAGTTGTCCTCGGCTGTGGCGCAAATATAGCTAGATGAATTTGCCAGAAAAGAGATGGGAGAGAGTGACGAGAAACAGGTTGTTGGGACTGGTGATGTCGTATCCACGCATACCCCGGCCTCAGCCAGCCAGAGTCTTGCTAATTTATCCACGAGCCACAAGTCTTGTGCAAAGCGCCGATGAACACAAGCCGCCCATACGCTGGCCTTTCGATTCGGGATAGCGAGGCTAGCTAGATATTGTAGATAAGAAGCACTGAGATACCGCCAATCATACTCCGCAGGAACGCATAATCGGCGCCAAGATTCATGCGGTTAATCACTAAAAGCTCCAACACTACCCATTACGGACACAGCCTCCTACAAACCAGACTGCCTACCTTGAGTACGGTACTGTGCTGCGCAATGGCAAAGTGACTTCAAGACTATGAGATCGAGGCACGTCAAACTTTTCAAATATCCCCCCCCCCCCCCCCCCCTCATATAGTAAGTAGCATGTTAGCCGTCCAGATGGGCTCGACACAAGCCTCTCATCAGTGAAAGGCAGTAGATTTAACAACTAAGTGGAAAGCTCAATGCTAGCACTTGAGCAGCACACCGGCATCGCCAAGATAGAATTTGGGTTGTTACACCAATAGATTGCACTAGCAGTAATCGACGCGGTGCGCCTGCGGCCACAGCCGCATGATTCCGGGGCTGTGCATGTACCTACGTAGAGATTTGACTGGCAAGGCGCACCAGCAGGCGTGCCTGCATAGGGTTTCCCCGAGTGCATTCGTATCCGGTCCAACCAACCGGGACATTATTCCGTATCGCCGTAACATACCTACCAATGATCTCAGTTGCTTCCTGACGATCGCCACGTTTGCGGCAAGGAGATCTGGCCTGGGATTACACAAATAATGGCTTGATGCCCCCAACTCTCGAACCAACCAAGGTAGAGCAGCCAAGGCGTTGAGTGTGGGTGGTGGGAACTTAAGGACGCATTCAGCCCGCAAGCCCATTTCAGACACTTTCTCTCTTCACGCTTCTCCATCCAGCATTCTCACGAACGTTTTTATCTCCATTAGGATAAACACACAGTTGCGTACCATAAGACCGACCACCATCGATATGGGGTTTTTTACCAAAATGAAAAAGAAGGTACACCAAACGATCCTGATGCCCTTGTGTGCATAGCTGAAACTGCACAGGTGCAAGGTGGTTCGCGAGTCGCTCCGCAACCGCCACCACCACCGCCACAGACCGATACAGAATACGCTCGTAGAATGCCGACGGCGACCCGCGCCCCATTCCCAGAGTCGTCTAGTGCCAGTCGTCGTGTGATAGGACCTGAGCTGTTGCAGCCAGTTACTCAAACGAGAGTATATAACCGCGACGGTCTGGTCTCCAGCGTACCAACACACAACACAAATGCGAGAAAGGTCGCCCCACGAGAGCCGACCCAAACCCAGCAAAGGAATGGTCCCCCACTGCAACTTGTTCGCTCAGGCCCCCAAAACAACTCCCCGCCTAGCAAGAAGACGATTCCCATGTCACCGACAAGCAACGCCAATGATATCCCGAGAACAAACGGCCGACGAGAATCGAGTCCAACACCCCGAGACTTGCAGGCTTCAGGCGAGGGCCTTGAAGACCAACGTACACATCTAAGAAAGGCAACAACCAGTCCTGAGGCGAACGTAGAGAGTGGATCGCAGTTCCGCCTCTCTATACCCCACGCATTCTCGCTGAATACCCGCCTCAGTAGCTGGAAGGAAATTTTACTAACCGTACTCATCGTGGGGCTTGTCCTTTGCTTCCTTGCTTGGTCCTTCGTCCAGTTACTTGAGTTGCTGGAGAAGGTACAAATGTATCTGTACACTCTTGTTTTCCTCGCAATTCTGGCTCCTGTCATGCGCAGTCAAATACAGGCCCAATCCCCTATGCAACGTATCCATGTGGAGCAGGCTGGTCAGACGCAGAGACATTGGGACCAACTTGAGCATCAGACACGCCAATACACGTTCAAGACAACATCAGATGCCAGTAACGAGCGATTGCGACTCTTGACGAGTCACGAGCAGAAGGCCTGGAAGACTAATGCTGATCATTATAAAGCTAATCCAGATCGAGCCGTGGGTCCAGTTGTGCATCACAGCTTCCGTTATAATTGATGTTCTTCATTCTCTCAATACTTGAACCTTGGTTGTGATACACTAGAAGAAGAAAGGAATCAGGATTCAGTCGTGGTCGACGGTTGAAGATTGCAAGAAATCTAATGACTAAAGGGTCAAGGCATACATATTTTGTCAAGGGTAATCCCTACATGGACACCATGTCTTATCTTCGTCTAACGCACTATTACTTCAACATTTCTAATTCTTAATTTATGAGCTTTCTTATACGTTTCCTTACTTTTATATAGAGCAGTTACATCTCCCACAGTCAAGGCCTTTTTACAATCCTCCCGGGCCAAGACCCGGAAAGCACATGTTAGTACTATGATTCGCTTGATTCAACAAATTCGCGACAGAGGATATCCAGATACCGGGCCTTCGATTAAGAAGGGGCTCAGCCACCGGTAATATCACGAGCTCCTTGCTCGTGTAAAGGCCGACAGCAAGCTGGGTAGCTTCTTCTATGGTAGTCTTCGGTAAGTGGACATTGTATTTAGTTGGACGAAGAGAGTTGATTGAATCTGACGGGAGGTAAAATTACTATTCAAAAGTATCCGGTCTACCCTATCATCTTTACGCGTTTTTTATGTCAGACGCGTATTCTTTTGTATTACCCTTTCTTCTTAAAATTACTATAATTTAGCTAAATGACGTTTAAATTACGTGCTTTTGGTATTGAAATATCTAAAAATCACCTAAGAGGTTATGAATTTAGTTTAATTGTTCGTACGGCTATAGTGGTTACTGTAGTATGCGGTATAAGTTAACGTAAAGTAGCTGTTAAGTTTAGTACGACGTGTTTAATAGTTTAAGATACATTTTATTATTAGAAAAAAAATAAATCTTTCAACTCTAAACTTCGAACAAGGCGTCCGTATAAATTAAACAGGAGGTAAAAGAAGTATATTATCTCTTTATTAAAAAAAACCGTAAGATTACTTATATAATTATTTTAGACGCGATAGAGAATTTTATATTTTAAATTGATTATCTGTAAAATCTTATAACGTTATAACTAGAGGAAATAACGTATTATAAAGAAAATTCTTATCTTTAAAGAAATAATAAAGTAAAAGTTTAAGTTTATTATTTAGTAATTGTTAATTATTAAATAATTAATATAAGTAAGAAGTTTATTTACGTAGTACTTTTAAAGTTTAATTTAAAGTATATAAACATATTCTACGGATAAATTTACAGCGTAAAATTCTATTACTAATCTAATTACTTAGTTCTTTCGTTTTACTTTTAAAAAATTTAATAAAGATTTCGTAAACTTTAAAAACTATATAAAGGTTAATATTTTGATTATAATATAAGTAATGATTTAAATAAAAAGAAGGAATTTTTTAATTATTATATAACAAAATAAAACTTTTAAACGTAATAAGTTTACTTTTTAAAGTTATATATAAGCTTTAAAAGAAGGTATATTACTTTATTACAATAAAATAAAGTATTTTTAATAAAATAACGTAAGAATTTATATATTTAAAAAAGCTATAAAATAACTTCTAAAATATAATATAATCTTAATTAATTAACTTCTTTATAATCTAGATTCTAACTTTATTAAATACATTTAAAAAGTAATAAAAATATAATTATATAGATTATTCTTTAATTTATAAAATCTTAAAGGGAATAAACTAGATATTACGTATTTTAAGTAATATCTAAGATTTACGTAAGAAATTATTCCTTAAAACTTAGTTAATACTTTAATTCAGTTTATACTACGTAGATTTAAAGTAGTGAAAAAGGTATATAATTAATATATTAAATATTAAAGCTTAAGTCTTTAACTTTATACTATATATATTTATATAATTTTTAAGTTTAAATTAGTTAAACAATTAAATATCTTCTTATAATAGTTAAAGGAAAAAAATTAAGAATAAGTAAAGTAAACTAGAGACTTTTAAATAATACTTTTTAATTATAATTACTATAATATTAACTAATAAAATTTTAAGTTAATTGAATAATAAACTTATTTATGTAGAACTTACGATTTAAAAATAATTTAAAATTAACTTTATTTTATATTAAAATTAAAATTATTAAACGTATTAATATTTAAATTTATTAAGTAATATTTCTTATAATATATTTTTATATATGTAACGTTTTTTTAATCTTTTTAATGAAATTATAAAACGAACGAATAAGAAAAAAAGAAACTATACCGTTTTTAAAGTTTAAAAATAAAGAAAAAAAATAAAAAAATAAAAGAAATAATAACTTATAAAGGAAGAAAATTAACAACTTACTACAATAAATTAAAGCTTATTACTTAAGTTAATACGTAGGTAATCAAGACTAACTACGTAGAAGTTTACATAAACTAAAATATAACGTTCAAGTTAAGATATTAAGTACTGTAAGCGTAATAAGGATATTAGTAATTAGTCCTTAAAAAAGGTTGGTTTCTATTAATAGATAGAATTGTTATGTGTCTAAGAAAAAACTAGAGCCAGGCCCGACTATAGGTTAAAGGCTAAGGGCCCCGGGAGTAGGGCTCTGGCGTTCTGCCGGGCAGTAAGCTAATTCTTACCTTACTTTTAAGTCCTATTTAATCTATACGTGACTTTTGGGGCCTAAGGGCTAAAGGCCCTACTGGCTACGGCTAGCTAATGGGAGCCCCCTACGGCTCCCGTAGTAAGTGCCGGGCTTTAAAACTATCGTCGTCTTCGACGATTACTTAAATAAGAAAAAGTAAAGCTATTCCTACTTGCTAGCCTTTAGGGTCTTTCCGTTCTTAAATCGTCGGTAAAATAAGTTCTTAAACGGTTTAAATTTAATCGCTTAAAGAAAGTTTAATTATACGCTTAATTCAATGATATTTCCTAGGCCTTTTAATTACTTAATTAGTAGGCCTTTTAACGCGTTTCCGACCGCGTTTTCCTATTAATTTTACTTATTTTCCTAAACGTTATTTATAGGCCGTAATAACTTTCCGAGCGTACGAAAGTTTTTCTATTAACTTCTAATAGTTATCTTTAGCTCTATATTCTTTCTAACGTATTAGATATTCTTTCTTAGTTTTCTTGATTTTAAACTTATAATCTATAATACGTTTAATTTCGTATACCTTACCGTTAATTTTCGAATCGTTAGAGTAGTTTTCTTCTATAAAGTTAAACGGTAATAATCGTCGATTAAAGAAATCGTTAAAATAAGTATATAAAATTAGATACTAAACGTTAATTACGGAATAAATTTGAATATTATAAAGAAATTCGAGTTCGTAAACTAAAGACGTTACTATACGTTTAATCGTATAAAGGTTTTCTCGCCGAAAGATTTTCTTTTAGTTTACTTTATTTTTTATTTTATAAATTTTTCTAAACGTTAACTAAACTTAATCTCTTTCTTTAAATTTAACTTAACGGTAAATAATATTATATCGTCGTTTCGTAATTACGACGGATAAGTTTATTATAAATTAAATATTATGCCGTAAATACTTTCTTATAAATCGGATATTAATAACTATTATAATACTTTAAATGCTCCTTTAGGAAACACTTGGATTTATTTAGCACGTAAAGCGTTAAGCTTAACCTTATATAAAGTAGGCTTAGCAGATAGATATTTTAAATAAAGAATTAAGCTTTTACTACTATATTACTTAATATTTTAACTTAAACGTCATGCTTTAATCTATATAAACTTCTACGTAATTAGTTTTAACTACCTACGTACTAACTTAAATAATAAGCCCTAACTTATTGTAATAAATAGTATTTATAATTAGTATTGAATTAATTCTTTCTTTAGTTTCGTTATTTTGGGAAAAATAACCTTCTTATATTAGAATTAGTTATTATAAACAATTACGTCGATAGTAATAATTTAAAAGACGTTAAACGTAATAATATTTATTACTAAAACAATATTTAATACTATTATTATATAACCGACTTAATAACTATTATTTCTATAACATTAATTCGTTTATTCAGTTAATTAATAATTCGATAAACGTAATAGTTTTTATAATTAAATTTACGATTTAAGTTAAATTATTAAACTATCGACTAAAAATAATAATAGGAACGTTATTATTAATGAGGTAATTAATAGTAATACTTATTAAATAATTATTTTATAATTACTTTATACTTATAACTTATTAAATTTAAAGAAGTTTACGTTTATATTTAAGATAACTAATAAACGGTTAACGCTATAACTATCTTTAACGCCGACTGAGTTAGATTTAAAGTTATAACTTCTTTATCGGTAAATTTAAAAGGAAGTAGTTATTTATTTAAGGCTATAAAGAAATTAAAATAATTTCGAAACGTACTTTTTACGGAAGACGACGAGAAAACTAAATAAACTATCGAAGCCACTTTAATTACCTTTCGGTATTTCGAAAAATAAGAGTAAATTAAGAATCTACCGTTTAACCTTATAGAAGGACCTTGTAACGATCTAAGTATCCCTTAAGGTAGGTAACCAGGTTAGGAGCTTTATATTATCAGAGAGGAAAGGGCGTACACTAAGGTAAATACTTAGATCGTAGCTATTAAAACTTAGTACAGGAATTAATTACTGGAAAGTTAATCTCTCTAGGAAGTTTTAAGCTATAAAATAAGTATAGTCTTATATAGACAATTTAATTTCCCTAGATCACTTCTACGGTTCCTTAGATTACTATAATCTAAGTAATCCGTTCTATATAATAAGTAATCTAGGATCCCTTAGATCATCGTAATCTAAGTGATTTATTCTTATCTTATCTACTCGTAACCCGTAGTTCTGTCGTTTTTAACCGCCAGGCCTATTACCTAAGGGATGGCTGGCGTTATGGCCGTAATACGATATTCTTTTTTTAAGATCGATGTCCTAGAAACTTAATATTTTAAATACTTAAATATTACTTAGTAAATCTTAAAACTTTCTTCTTCATTTACGCGTAATATTAATATTATATCGGGTCGCGTAGAGAAATCGAAATTAAAGAAAACTAAACAACGCCGTTTTCTCGCAGAAACGATTTCCTATATTAGTTTCGAAGTTATACTTTACTCTTTTCATAATAACCGTAAATAGAAATATAAGATAATTACGAACACAAAACGTTATAGTAAATACACTCGACGGAGTCGAAATTATAACAGATCGAAAGTACTATTATCTTCTCGTAAGTAGCCACGCAGGTAGTTTCAAATAAAGATACTGACAATAATAATATCCTGGATTATTTAAAAATCGAAACGATTAAATACGGAGGAACGAAAAACTAAGGAAGTTCTTCGTTCTCGTTATAAAGATCTCTTTCGAACGTAAAAAGCTCTAGACAAAGTTTTAAGCTAGTTCGATCGTCTTCGGCGTCAACGTCGGTCGTTAGTAACAAAAGAAAGTAACATAGTTCGTCGGAATCTATAATTTTTAAATAAATTAGAAGAAAAAAATAGCGAAAGTCCGAAACGGTAATTAGAACGTAAACTAACGGTATTTTAGACGTAGTAAATTAGGCTACGATTTTATCTAATAATATCGAAAGATAAATCGGTTAAGATTTCTTCGGTAAAACTCTTATATTAATTTTTAGTAATTTTAAAAGTTCGTAAAAGGTTCTTATATATTTTTACTATCGTCGTAACCTTTCTATTTAACTAAATATTTTACTATTCGTTTTTCTTATTTTATATTTAAGATCTATTCGATTTCGTATTTATATTTTAAGTCGATATCGAAATCTTCGTCTTATACTATAATTCTTTTTAAAGTAAGTTCGAGTAAGGAAATATAAAAAATAAAGTATATCTTCGTATAAGGTAGTAGTTTTAATTCGTAATTATTATTCGAGATTTTAATCTTGATTTTAAAAGGTCTTAATTTTTTATAGTCTAATTTATCGTTTAATCTCTTAGTTTTAATATTTTATCGAAATAAGTAAACTCTATTTCCTTCTTTTAAAAATAGTCCCTTTATTTTTTTCTTATTATAGTAGAGTATTATTTTAACTTTAACAAAGGAAAGTTTTTTTTTTAAGGAATAATATAAGGATTATAAATCTTCTACCGTAAATTTAGCTTTTTTTAACTTAAGTCCTTTTAATATTAAGTAATTAAGTGTTAATTATAATTTATAGTTAACGTAAAATAAGTTTTATTTTATCGATTTTAATATTAATATATTATATACGAACTATATTAATAATAAGAATATAACTTAATTATTTTATTAATAGTTAACGTAATATCGTAAGTATTATTTAAGTATTTAATTAATTCGTTCTATTTGTTTGTTCGTTTATAAGTAATAAGTTGTAGATATTTTTTACTTAATTCTAAAGTATACTATAAGAAATTATTAAAATTTCGAAGTAAAAAGTTTATTTCGATCTGAGATTACTTTTTTAAGTAGTCTGTAGTTTACGATTATAATTCAGTTAAAAGTATATACGAAGTTTTTTATATTACTTAATTTTTTATATAATAAAAAATAAGCGTATTTAGTAAGTTTATTAACGATAACGAAAATACTATCGTATTTAACTTATATTAATAGTTCTTTTAACGGAAATAGTTTAATAATAAAATCCTAAGATATTAATTCTTATAGTTAATTTAATATAAGTAATAGTTATAATTTTCCGTATAATTTATATCTATTAATCTTTATTTTATTATACGTATCGTAGTTCTTAATATATCCTTTAATTTTTATAGTAAGTTTTAAGTAATTATAACGTCGTTTAATCTTTTAAAATATCTTAGTTATTTTTAGGTATTTATATTTTATAGTATTATAATATCGGCGTATAAGTTCTTTTTATAGTATTAGAAGTACGTAAATCTTCTTCTTATATATATATACGTTTCTTTTCTTTTAAATATTAATATTAATTAGTAATTCCTTTTTATAAGCTTAAAATAACTTATAGTACTAATTATCTGTATCTTCAATTTTTATAGTAATACTAATGTTTCGTTAGTTTTATTACAATATTCCGTTTAATTCTTAAAGTAATAATACGTACGATTTCAATAATATTTCCTAGTAGTAATCTAGTTTTCTACTAAATACGTTTACTTTATCGTTTTCTAATCCTTTACGGTATATAATTTAGAAGTTAAATTCTAAAAGTTTTTCCGACTATTTAATTTATCTTTTATTAAGTTCTTTAATTGTAGTAAAGTAAGTAAGATTCTTATAATCTATATAAATCGTAACTTCGTATATCGATTTATTAAGGTATCGTTTTTATTTTCTAAATACTTCGATAATAATTATAAATTCTTTATTGTATATAAAGTAGTTTAACTTTAATCCGTATAGTTTTTTAAAAAAAAATACTATTAAATATAGTCGTTTTTCCTTATCTCTTTATTTTAATTATTTTCTTAAAACGTAATTAGATACGTTTATTTTAACTTTGAATAACTTTATTAGATTTAAGTTTATATATATAAGGTCCTCTAATATCTTATTTTTTAAAATATTAAAGGCTTCTTATTATTTTAGTTCCTATATAAAAGTCTATAGTTCTTTTTTAGTAAGATCGGTAAGAGGTTTAACGATTAACTTATAATTCTTAATAAACTGTCTGTAGAAATTAAGAAATCTTAGAAATCCTTTGACTTTTCGAACATTCGTTGGTATCGACTAGTTTTTAACTACGGTAATCTTAAATACTTACATTTATATTAACGAAAGTATAATAATATATTTTAGGAAATCGATTTTTTATATATAAAATATTTTTTTTAAGGTTAATTAATAAATTAACGTCTTATAATATTTATAGTACTTAGTAAACGTATTTCTTATATTCTTTTAACGTCTTAGAATATATAAAGATATCGTCTAAATATATAATAATAAAAATATCGAAAAACTATCGGAGTACGTAGTTAATTATACTTTAGAAGGTAACGAATACGTTAGTAAGTTCGAAGGATATAACGAAGTACTCGTAATGTTCGAATCGAGTTCTAAACGTTATCTTCTATTCTTCTCTTTTTTTAATACGAATAAGGTTATATATTCCGAATATATTAAGCGCGGTAAACTAATTAACTCCGTATAATCGATTTTATAGTTTTAATATTAAAAGTAAAGGATATCGATTTTTAATAATGATATTATTAAGTTATCTATAATTTATATATAATCGTAGGTTTTTTTTTTTCCGGAGTACGAAAAATATAAAGTATTTTACGAATAATATTGAAAGTCGTATATATTCTTTCTTAAAGTTTTTATTAAAGTATCTTTTTAATACTTATAGTTTAATTTCGTTTAATACATAAATCTTATAAAACTTTAATATCGTCTTTAGTTTTAAAAGTATTTCGTAGTCTTATTTATTATATAAAAGTAGTTTTATTTCGAACTCTAGTTAAAATATCTTTTCGTAAACTAGGTATTTTAACGGAATACCGTCGAAACGATTCGCCTTTATTCCTTTCGTATAAAGTAACTATTTATTATTACTTACTTCCGTAACCTATCATTACTATTTTAAACTATAAATAACTATTATTAATTTTACCCGGCCGGTAGTTTATTTTATTTAAAAGTTATATTCTTTTAATTAAAGTATTCCTAGTATTATTTAATGTTCGATTATATTAATAATATCGAAGATAATAAAGGTAATATATCCTTCGATCGTAACTTAAAAGTATATAGTTTTCTTATTAACTAGTTCGTTTCCGTAAGAAACGAACTATCTTTTTACGCTATATAATTAATATAGTCGTTCTTTTTTTTTCTAAAGTATTTTATACTTATTTATAACAATTAAAGATACGAAATTCCCTTACGCTTTACTATTTATTATAACGTTAAACGTCTACTAATTAATTCTAACGAATATCTTTAATAATCGAAAAATATCAGCTTTTATCTCGTTTAAGAACCTATAAGATTCTTCCGTTTATCGGTTCTTTATAAACGGTTATCGTCGTTTTTTATTTCTCCGTCTTATGTAAACGATTCGTTACTATTTATTTAATCTAATAGATTTTATCGTACTATCTAGTATTTTTACTTTAAATCTAATAGGTAATAATATTTATCTTTAATAAGGTTTTATTTTATTTTCTAAAATATCTTTATTATCGAAAGTCGATTTTCGATCTTAAAAGTTCTTCGTAATGTTTACGTAAAATAACTTTAAGAATATTATCGATATTATTTTACGATCTTCTAGGAGACGTAGTTTATACATTAAAGAGTTTTATAATTTTATAGTTTAGCGTTTAGTAGTTCGTACTTAAAAAAATAATATTTACTTTAAATAAATATAACGTAATTCGTATATTAATCAAGTAGTTATTATAAAACCTATTATACGAGTTTTATCTGATAATAAATTTAAGAAATAGATTGATATTTTAATTGAAAAAAGAAAAATCTATAGTAAGATTTTTTTTTAAATATTTATAATATAAGTTTTCTAAATATAAAACTTATAAGATCCGTTTATAATATTAATATTTTAAATATATCCGGTAGTTGTTTTTAAATTTTAATTAATACGTTTAAAGTTTATTAATAATTATTCTTAGTATTTTTCCTTCGATATATACTTTCTTATTACTTCTTACGTCGTCGAGGTAATTATAAAGTTATTATCGTTAAGTATAAAATAAGTATAAGCTAAACTTTAATAAGGATTTAAAGAAGGTAAATGTTAACATATCGTATTATTTTTAAAGGTCCTATATAATTTATCCCTTAAGTTGTTTTAGTAAAGAGAAAGTACTATAATAAAGCGGATTATTTCCTTCGTTTTTTTCTTAAAGTAAGTAGAAACTTACTTTTTTAGTAGTAACGAAAGTTCGTCGTTTTCTTAATCAACTTAAATATTATTTAACGTTTTCTTTATTATCTCTATATATAATATAATTATTATTATAATAGTTAGTTTAATTAAAAATTTTATACTTAGCTTATATATTATTAATATTTTAACGTAGTTCAAGTACTTTTTAATATCGTTTTTTAAAGTATTATCAGACGAAATATCTTTCCTTTCTATAATTATAACATTTTCGGAGTCTTTTAATTTTTTAAGTAACGTTTAGTTTTATAGGTTTATTATGAGATTTATATATCGTATTTTTAAGTTGTCTTTAGTAAGTAACTTTTTTTTTAATTAGTAGTATAGCGGTTATTTAGTTTTTATCTAGACGTTTTCTCTATACGTCGTTTATATAGTCGATTATCGATTCGTATAATTATATTAACGAATTTTATAAGTATTTCGAGACGATTTAATTTTATAAATTCGTTTTTAACGTCGTTTTTAAGTTCTATATAGTAGTAGTTTATTAAGGGTTCGTCGTCTTATTTTAACTTAAATATAATTTAGTAGAATTTAACGGTATATTCCGAAATTAATCTTTTTTATTAAAAATTAACTAGTTAATATTTAGTGGTTCGTTCTTTATTAAAGTCTCCGAAAGCTCCCTTAAGGGTTTCTTCGAACTTATCGTATTTCTTAAAGATACGATTAGTTTTAATCTTTCGGTTGTCTTAATTATTATTCTTTAAATAGTTACGAAGAATAAGTTCGAACTAATTTAAAGCGTTTCTTAAAAGTTAATTAAAGGTAAAAAGTACTTTATTGTAATTATAAAAGAAGTTTCCTTTATATCGTTTAAAGTAAATTCTTATTTAGGTAAGGAATCCGCGTAATTTTCTTTTAATCTCGTCGTAAAGTTCTAACTTATTAAGTTTAATAAGTCCTTTTCTTCTTCTTTAATAGGTTTAAAATATAACGACTTCGTTACGAAGGCGATTAAATTCGTTTAATATATCTTAAGAAATTACTGTATTAGAAGTTAAAAAAGGAAGTTTTAAAGTAGAAGTAGAAACCGTAAATATTTAAAGGATTATAACTATAAAACGATATTATTTAACGGTATGTAGTTAACTTTCTAAATAAAAGTAATTAACGTATAACG
The DNA here is from genome assembly GCA_030052745.1 of Pleurostoma richardsiae. NCBI lineage: Eukaryota > Fungi > Ascomycota > Sordariomycetes > Calosphaeriales > Pleurostomataceae > Pleurostoma > Pleurostoma richardsiae. The sequence goes on from JANBVO010000048.1 coordinate 248,996, forward strand.
ATCTAAATATTTTTTAAAGTAAGTAATTAAGTTAAGAGTTTTATATTATTAAAAAAGAAAAAACGTATATTAAAATAAATACTTTGCTACAATAAGTTAGTTCTTATTGCTTAAGTTAGCACGCAGGCAGTCAAGATTGACTGCGTGGGAGTCTGCATAGACTAAAGCATGACGTTCAAGTTAGGATATTAGGTAATATAGTAGTAAGAGCTTGATTTTCTATTTGGGATATCTATCTGCTAGGCTTACTTTATATAAGGCTAGGCTTGACGCCTTACGTACTAGACAGGTCTAGGTATTCTTTAGGGGAACACTTAAAGTATTATAATATACCCTTATCTGAATAAAAAGAAAAACAACGCCCTAGTTATTTAATCTAACGAAATCCTCGCCTTACTTATCTTATATTATGTTTCTTTCTTCTTACTAGTTTTATAACTCCTCGTTAAAGCTTATTAATTAATAATCGGGCTTAACTTTCTTTTTCTTACTTCCGTATTTATCAAAGCTATCCTCCGGAAGGCTACGTTTTATTATTAAAGTAGAAGTACTAGGAATTAATATCGTAGAGCTAATACCTCTTACCGATAGTTTCGATTTTAGCTTAAGCGCTTATTTAACTATAGAGGTAACTTCGTTAACGTTTCTTCGAAAAGTACGAATTTCGGCTTTTATTTTATTAAGGCGTACTACTACTCCGTTAATACTTTCAACTATATCGTATATTTTATTTATAGTTTTAACTTATGTTTATAGATTTTATATATTATTATCGTAGGTAGAGTTAAACTTCGTAACCTTCTTATTAAAGTAGACGATGTTTTCGTTAATTATTTTAACTTCGCCGTTAAATTTTACTAAGTACCTTTTCGAAAAGCTCTTTTAATCGTTAAGATTTTTTTCGAAGCGTTTAACTTTATTCTCTGTATTTTTAACTTTTTTCTCAGTAGAAATTACTTTATTTTATAGTACTTTAATTATTTTTATTATATTAACGATTATATATTCTATTATTATATTATAGTTAATATTCGACTATACCGTTATTACGTTAGGAATAGTTTAGATCGGAGTAATTTAAACGAAATTTAGACGTTTTAATTTAATTAGTATTTTATTAATCCTTTCGTTAAAGCCGTATTTTACGTTATAATATTAAAATGTAAAAACTATCGTTTTAATAAGGAAGTATTAGTTATAGATTTTGTTTTCTTAGTAAGTAATTATAATTTTAACGAAGTTATTTTTAATACGGCGGATTATATTATTTTAAATATACGTTTTACTCGGAATATGTTTTTTATAGAAGGAATCGATTTTATTAAAAACGTAATTAAATAAAACAGTGTTATCGTTAATTTTAATATATATTTCTTTTATAATATTTTCTTTATCGTAGGATTTTTTTTTACCGTCGGTTTTTCTTTCTAGCTTAACTTTTAGGCCGTACGGTTTGGACTTATTAACGTTTTTATTATTAATCGTAAGACGGTTTAATTTTAAGCTGCGTTCGTTTGTTCTATCGTTTTTGTTGATATTGTTTTCATTTTTGTTATCGTTTTTATCTTTCTTCTCGTCTTTATTATCGTTTTTATCGTTATTTTTAACGTCGTTGTCGTTAGCGTTAGCGTTTCGAAGTTATAGTATGTTATCGACTTCGTAGGTATTGATTTCTTTAAATAATCGCGTAAAGTTATTCGGGATGCCGTTAGTTTCGACGGTAAGGTACTTTTCTATGACGGCTTAGATTACCGTTACGTCGTTAGTTAGGAATTCGATTTCTAGTTTTTTTAGTGCGGCGTTATTGATTAGTTTGTCGATAAAGTTGGGTTTCTATTTGTACTAGGAAATAAGGAATTTTTAAGTTTATCTCGTTTTTAAAATTTAAGAGAGAATGTTATCGTATAGATTTATATTATATTATTTGGGAACTTTAACGACTAATTAATCGTATTTAAAGACGTAAATTACGATCTTTTTATCTTTCTTTTATTTATTTTATAAGAAAATAAGTTAAATAAAATCTTCGTTTTCTTTAGTAAAAATATCGAGTTAGTCGTTAATTATAACGTAGTTTTTATTTATTATTACGTAGGTAGTAACGGTATTAAAATTTACTATCGTTATTATTTTTTATAAGGTAATATATTTAAAGTTAATAATGACGTTATTAACTTTATATTTACCGTTTTTAACTTATAAGTAGTTAAAGATGATCTATGAGTTTATATACGGTTTATATTAGAAATTAATGTTGAATTTTTTATTTATAATTTAATAAAACTAGACTAGATTATTTACTTTTTCGTTATATTATTCGGTTTTATCGGTATTCGTAATACGTAGTAAAGTATTTTCGAAGGTAATAATAAAAATCGGTTCGCTAGGTTTGTTAGTTAGTTATTCTTTTTAAACTTCTTCCGGTTTTTTTTTAATAAAAATAACTATAATAGTTTCTACGATTTTTTTAGTTTTTATTCGTTTATTAATTTCGTTTAGTAGTTTTGTTATTGTTATTTACTTCTTATAGCCCTTAGTAGTATCGATTTTTTTTCGTAGGTTTTTAAGTTTTCTTATGTTATTTTTAAGTTTTTCGATTAGTTTACTATACTTTTCGTTTAGTTTATCTAGTTCGACGTATATTTTCTCGAGGTGATAGTACGAGTTTTCGGGATTTCGAGGATTGATAGGAATTTGTAGAAGGTTTCTTATATGTAAGTTTTAGTTTATATATTACGTTAAATTTTATTATGTTTAGCAGGTACGACGGCAAGGTTGATAGATACGTTGTTAAGGAGGTTTTTCGCGTCTTTAAGTATAATATTTGTCGGACGTATTATTAAGTTTGACGGATACGTCGTTATTGTTTAGAAAATATTAGGTTTTTCGGGAAAGGTAGTTTTAGCTAAGTTGTTAAAGGGAGGGATTTATGAAGGTATTAGGATTTTAAAATAAAGAAATTATCGGGTTAATCTGTCTTTTTAAGTAAGTATTAAATATCGGATAAAAAATAAAGAGTTTTACGATTTTAGTTTAATAAATAAAAGATTATTTACGAAGAACGTTTTATTTATTTTTCGTTTTATTTAACTTTACTACTATTTAAGTTAATAAAGGGAAAATAATAAAGAAAAATCAACGATCGTTAGTAAATAGTTTAATTATTCGTATTGTTTTTTTTATATTAAACGGGAAGTATAGTAGTTTTTTAGTACGTTTAGTTAATTTTTTTAATATAATTAATATATAGGAAAACGATTTTAATATTCGACCTTAAGATTTTATCGATAAATTTATATTCGAAGCGAGCGATACTTTTAGTTTTATATTTTTTATCCTAATCGATAATAAGGCTAGCTACGTTATAGTTCTCGATAGTTTTCTTATTATAACGTAATAAAGCGGCTTTAATTTCTTAAATATTATTTTTTACTTCTTTACTTTTCTATTTAACGAAGTATTATATTATAGGGTTATCTTTTTTTTAAGTAATTTTAATTTTTACGATCTTATTTATTATACGGTTATTCGTACTGTTTATAACGACTTTTAATAGCTTTCTACGGTTTTAGTTAAAAAGATTTTTCCTTTACTTTAGCTTATAAAATTAAGTTATTAAGATAATAAAGTAAACTCGTTAATATATAAAGAAATTTAGTTCGTATATTAATAAACTTTTCTTATCTATTACTTTAAAAAGGCCGGTACGTTAGTCGGATTACTTAGTACGAAGTTTATCGGATAAATTATAACTTTTATTTAAGTAGAAGTAAACCGTATTTTTAATCTCGTAAAAAATAAAACTGTACTTATTATCGTACCGTTATTTAACGATAGTTACGGCGATATTTATTAGAACTATAATTTCTTATTAATAACCGATACGTATTATCTTAAGAATATTTTCGTTAATTAGTTCGTCGTATAGTTCGGCGAGTATATTTAGTATTATTTTAAGTTTAAAACTATAGATTAATTTGTTCGGTGACCGGTTAATTATAACGGTTATAACGTTATTAATATAATATTAAAGTGTTAGTAGTAAGTTATATTATAATAAAATAAAGCCAAGTGTCGCGGTCTTGCCCACCGGATCCGGTGGCATCTGACGCCGCTTTAGGCGGCTTCGACCGCGAGCCTCCCTCTCTCTCACGTAGTGTACAACTCCTCCTTGTTCCATATGCTGCCCCGAACAGAAGGGGGGAGGGGTAGGCGTAACGAGAAAGCACGAGGCATGGCCAGATCCATCACCATCTCCAGTCACTCCTCAAATGGCTCGCCTTCAGAGCAAGCCACTCCAGGGGCCAAGAGGTCTCGGAGAAAAGGGCGCGCCGGCTATGGGATGCCCTTCGGCAGCTCCCAAGGCATGTCTATCTCTAGAGGCTCTCGAACGAACCTGTACCTGCTATCTGCTGTACAATGGACTTTGCCCTCTACTCCATTACTTACATGCCAACCTCTCGCTCCCCTCCTCCTCCCCCTCCTCCTTCTCGTCCCCTTTCTCGTTCCCCTTCTCCTTCTCCGTCTCCCTCTTTTCCTCTCTTCCTTCTCTCTGCCCCGCTCCTATCAAACCTGATTCAGAGCCCATCACCACACCACAGCCATGGCGCCAGACATAACCAGTCGAGATCTTCACCCAGATGTCCTTGGTGCCCTCCAGAGAGCGGCAAAGCGCCGCCACCGTATGGCCGCTGTCCATAAAGAACAGCAGCCGAACGAGTTCGGTGCACAGGGTTACCAGCGAATGCGAAAGAAGCTGAACAAGACCAAGTTCATCCGCCCGCTGGATGCTGACACGACGAAGTGCAACATATACTACATCAAGAAGAGGTTCATCGGGTAAGGGGCTGGTGGTGGGCGGAGAGGATCCTCCAGAAGTACTTGTCCAGGTCGCGCTGACGAGCCAGGTTCTGTCGTGAAAACAAACATGGACCTTGGAAGAATGCCATCAAGGCGAAGAACTGCGACAAGGGGCTCATTATGACCTTCCTGCACTGGATATGCAAGACATATGTGCAGCCGAGGCTCGTGAGGGGGAGGAAGTCGAAGCAGAAGAGCATCAACCAGTATTGGCGGGACTTCAAGCTGTTGTACCGGCGAGCCAACAAGGGCAGAGTCATCAATGGGAACGACTGCGAGGAAGTCGTCAAGGTGAGGCAACTTGCCTCTGGAGAGCATAATAGCCTGCCGCGGAAGACGCTGACCACGTCGAAGTACATCAGGAGAGACTTGACGGAAGAGTTTCACCTGGACATGCTTCCCAAACCGAAGCCGGTGCTGGGCGTAGATGACCTCCTCATGGGGCTCACCCACCACTGGTCCCGCGACAGGTCGGTGTTCCCTACCGAGGCCGATCGGCTCGACCTGCCGACGATCATGCTGTTTCAAGCGTATACGGCCTGCCGGCCTGCCGAGCTTGTTGACGGAACGAAGAGCAGGGGCGGTGGGGATCCTTTGAAGGACGAGCCAGACGACTGGATCGGCCATAGACCTAGCGCCCATGGTCCTCAAGGCGTCAGTCGTGCCGGTTTGGACGATGATGACATGCACGACGCCATGCAGATGGACAGCTACAGCGACGAGGACGAGGATGAGAACGACGAAGATGAAGAAGACAGGACATCAACCTTTGACGACGACGGATATGATAGCGACATGACGTGCGATACTGAACTGGACGACGAGGAAGTTGCCGATGACGGCAGTCATGGCGAAGCCGCCGGGTGCTCTCGAACCTCTCATGGCCCCCGGTCGGACGAGCTCGGCAACCAGACCCGGGAACACAAGGCACTCTGCTATGAGGATATCACCCTCTGGATGGTCAAGGACCCTAATCAGGGCGGCAGAGATGTCCTCGCGATGGAAGTCTACTTTCGATACCATAAAGGGTCGGACAACAAGCCAAAACCGTACTGATCCACCTGGTGACTCTATCTGGCTTGGTTCATGCGTTGACTCCTCTCCAGGACGGTCTTCTTGTTTCGCGAGCATCCTCTTGCGATCCTGTGTCCCATCAGCCACATCCTGGCCCGTGCGATCCTCGACGACGCTGTCGAAGTTGGCGGCTATACCACCGCCGAACCCTTCTTCTCGACGCGGCTCGGGAAGCGGGCGACGAAGGTGAACTGGAAGCCCAGCGTGATGCAGCAGCCCCTCTTCCGCAAGTCGGTGCGGACCGCGACGGGAGGATGGGAGAAGTCGAAATCAGAGCCGATGAGGTATTCCACATACGCATTGTACCTTGACCGTATTGGACAAGGCCTCGGGTCTGAGGAGAAGTGGACGTCGTATTGCATGCGTCGGGGCAACGCGAACGCGATCCTCGGGCGGGCACCGGATATGGTCGTCGACCAGGTTATGCGACATGATCCTATGACTGGATGCTTGGCGAACGCCTACCTCAACCATAGAGTCGGGTTCAACGTGCAGGATGCGTTCCTCGAGAGAGACCCGTCGGCTGATGGCCTCACGCGGGCCTTCATCCATATGAGCATCAGGTGCAACCCAGAGATCCCCACGGAGATCCCCCGGGCCGAACTCGACAAGATTGATCCCGACCCGGACATCGTTTCTCTTTCAATGCGAGTTAGGCAGATGTTTCTCAGCATCCGACGGGAATATAGGTTCATCAAACGGGCTCCGCAGATCATCCGCGACGAGTATCGCCAGCTTCAAAGAGATCTCAGGAACGTCGAGAAGAATTTTCGAGACGATATGACGAGAGTGTATCAAGATGCCTTGCGACGTCGCATCCACAATGAAGAGCTAGAGCGGCAGCTGAGCGGGACGGCGGCAGCCGACGAGACGGAGCCCGTTGTCCAACACCAGCTAGAAGAGCGGAACAATCTGCAGGCGATTTTGTGCGACTTCAACATGGACCTCGATTGGAAGCGTCTGACGGAACGCAAGATAACGGCCATCAACCTCATGGTCGCACTCGCATCCCGGCGGGAGATACGGGCGCCACGCCCATCGCCGTCGTGCGGTCCGAGTCCTGGCGACATGGCGTCAAACGTACCGCCAGCGATGAAATACGAAGAGATCCCGCTGGTACTAAAGAGGACGCAGTGCATTTACTGCGTGGGAGACGAGACGCTGTCGTATAGGGATCGCACACGCACTTTCAGCCGTGTCTCCCACATGATGGACCACGTCGAGAACGTGCACCTGCGACGCGAACCGGTTGGACGGAGCTTTGTCTGCCACCATCCTGACTGCAAACTTCTGGGGGATTTCCTGGAAGACCTGGACCACTTCAAACATCACGTACGAACAGTTCACGGCGTCAAGCTGCGACAGTGACGATGACTAAGCGGTCCCTACCGACGTGAGGTGTTGGCCTAGGCTCTCTCCCACATGACTGTAACGAGGCCTTGCCGGCAGATATGAGCGTCGACGGTCTCAATTGCAACTCCCTGGTTGCTCTAAATCGCTTCGAGGAGGCAATCCGTGTCATGCAGCCCCCAAGTGCCGGAGCCTCCCCTAGCGGCCCCTGCAAGATGCGGATGTGACGTGACTGGATTATCTGATAGCACCGTTAGAGAGCGATGGCAGCGAGCGAATCCAGGGTGCAGGGTGGTGGCGGGAACGCCATGAAGGCTGAGTAGTCCATCGCATCGCCAGACAACGCGGAAAGGTAGCCACGACATATGGGCAGTTCCAGTGCGCCGGGCGCAGCGAGCGAAGAGCCATGCACGGCAGAAGTCCTGTATCTGTTAGTCACCTGAAGAGAAGAAAAAGCGGCTGCAGCAAACGCACTCAAGCGGAATTGGCAGCGGTGCCAGGCGATGAACGTCGCGATGGTCGCTCGTAGGCGGTTAGAGATTAGCGCTGGACCTTTCTGAGCTAGCGTGACCAAGAAGGCCACATTTTATCCCCAGCCAGATTGGTTGAAGGGGGTAATGCTGTGTATGCTTTTCCGAGCCCGCGCATCACACTTCCACAGCGAGAGTGGGCGCGCGCACAGCAAGAACCTCCTGGCACACCAGCGTTTCGCCCTTTTCGCCCGCACTCACGCTCTCTGGATCGCCTTCTCGCACGCCTCTCTAACCTCTTGTATGCCTGTTTGTGGCTGTGCTAACGCTATTCTAGACGCCGCGGTTGGTATTCGACCGCCCGAACGACGGCATAAGGGCCCACGACGACGTTTCTTCCTGTTTTACCGCTCAGTCTATCCGCCGTGATGATGGAATAACCGATTCACATTCTCATTATCGTGAAAAGAGCGATATTGCATGGCGACAGGCATGGGAAGAACCGCAAAAGATAATCAGACAAGTCTTGAAGCACTCAAGTATGACAGACTGGTCTCTCGGAACGAGGTGTACAACAGCTCTGATTGCCACTTCATAGCGGTGGAGCGCTGGGATTCTCACGCCTATATTGTCTGCGACATATTCAATACCAACTATAACCACCTCGATGCGCATCTAGGTGGTATGCGCTGGCGCACTTCGTTCTCGACACTCGCTGACGCAGGCAGAACTACCGTTCCGGGCCCGGACTATATGCTAAGGGCGAGATCTTCTGTGCGACAGCCTTGACGGATCCGCAGAGGAGAATGGACGTCTTGCGATCAGCCCTGAGGCTGCATCAGAACGCTATCCGCAGCGAGCCAACAAAGACGCCTAAATTCATCTGCTGGATGCGCGATACTGGCAAACTCCTCCGGTGCTACACATCCAACGTTGACTGTCTCGACGCTGAGACGGGTCTCTTTACCGATCCGAGAAGTGGCACAGTCGACTGCATGCCGCTCCATGGGAGCGTCCGTACCCTGCGATGTCCTGTCTGCTATGGCGTTTCGATTGGGACGAGCAGCTGGAGGAGACCGTGGTGACGGGGCAGGAGCCTCTCTGTCAACAATGCCTTTCCTCCCCCGCCCGAGTTGGAGCAAGGCAGCGGGGAATGGCGATCGGTCGTCTGCGGCCGAACACATCTACTTGGGCGAAGAACACTGGCACGGCGAGGAGGTCGCGGAGTTCATCAATCGTGATCGGCGGGCCATCCCTGATCTCCTCCTGGTTCTCGGCACTAGCCTGAAGGTCGGCGGGCCGAGGGACCTGGCCAAGAGATTTGTGGCCTGACGTCAGGGCCAATGGTGGGCGCGTGATCCACGTCGACCTCTCGAAGCCGTCCAGGCGGGACGGGTGAAGCCTCCCTGACTACCGGGTGGAGTGGGTGATTCCTGGGCGCGGGACCTGGACAGACGAGAGCGCCTCTTTCAGGTGTCCTGCGCGGCCACCCACCACGAGGGAGGATGGCGTGTCGGAGCCTCGCACTGGCAGGGACAGAGCATAGAGAAGGATGAGCTGGGCTCGAGTTAGGTCATACCCCCTGATCTTAAATCAAGACTAATACCAAATACACATACTAGCGAGTCCAATTCCCTAAAAGATTTTTCAGAAGAAAGCGTATGTGGATGATCCGGCCCAAGCACTCGACGTTGAGTTTGGAAACAGCTCTGCATCAACGAAAAGGCATCCATGTGTCGACTTTGCCGCTTCTAGGTGTTTGAAGAAGAGATTGCAGAGGCAGCACGAGCTTTTGCTTGCAGCGATGACCCGCGACGCGTCTTTCCTCAGGGTGAGCTTCGTAAAAAAAATAAGAGTTTGATTTCGGCATGGACCTTGATGGAGGATCGCGTGCCGTTCAGCCTGGCGGTGAGAGCTTCGGCAGCCCCGTGCTCAGAGCCACGATGTCTCTGGAGAAGCCTGCGCTGGTCCAACGTGTTCGTCAAGCTCCCGAGCACGCGGAGAGACGACTGCTTTGCGATCGGCCTTGACCTCCTTAAGCTTTGCCTAGTAACTGTTAGCTGCTGATAAAAATCTACGGAACGGGTCACCGAAGTGACGCGTAAACGCGACTGGGGGTATTTTTTTTGGTGGTGGATGGGGGGCCCGGGTTGGAGAGAGGAAGCGGAGGCGGCTTATCTGCCAGGGTCCGACCTTACGCTGAAGGATCGAGCTTGCATAAGTGTTGCCCGCTAGTTCACTTCGCCACCGACAAGTGATCCTCGACAAGGAGAATATAAATAATCACCGCATTTAGGCAGCCAAGACTTCCTGCTCTCGATTGCAAGTTCAGCACCATGAAACTTGGGAGTCCAATATGCAGTCGCAGGCTGAAATCATCGCTTTTGGGGAGGGGAGTCCTCGCAAAGTGCCGTTTAAAGTTGTCGTGGTCGGACTCGGGAGGACGGGAACTACAAGTAATTGCCTTTTATTTCACCCAGGCAGACTTCTGGATGAATAGCTGATGCTCTCGCACAGGCATGAAAATCGCGCTTGACATGCTCGGTCTTCGCGCGTACCATTCAACGAATTTGCACGTAGACAATCAGGAGAACATCGAGGCCTGGATGCGTGCCTTTGACTGGAAGTACAATGGGGCAGGGAAGCCATTTGGACGACAAGATTGGGACAAGATCATGCCCGAGTACATGACTGCCCTTGACGCACCGGCCGCTTTCTTCGCCGCTGAATTGGCCGAAGCGTATCCGGATGCAAAGGTCGTTATACTCAACCGCGATCCGGAGAGCTGGTTCCAGTCCTGTGTGAACGCACTTGGGAAGCGTACTAGGATGGGCCCTTGGTACAACATCCTCTTCCTTTGGGATCCGCGCGTCCGCGCCGCCAGACGCTACATGTCCATGAAGCAGGAAGAGGTGTGGAAATTCGAGTGGGACAGCCCTGACGCGAAGGAGAAGGCATTCGCCTTTTTCAAAGGCTACTATGCAGATTGCCGTGCCAGGATACCTGCGGAACGGAGGCTTGAGTTTAATATTCGAGACGGATGGGAGCCCCTCTGTAAACATCTCGGGGTCGAGGTCCCAACGGTAGCGGAGGAGGATGGCAAGAGGGTTCCGGTGCCTTTCCCAAAGACCAACGAGGCGGATGAGTTTCGGTTGAAGATGAACAGTTTCAAGTCCAGGCTTATTAACCAGGCTCTGAAGGACTGGAGTCAAAAACTTGTCATTGGTGCTGCTGCCGGGTATACCGTGTATACATGGACGAAGCCATGGGTTCATCATGTATGGAGAATGTTAACTGAGCGATCATAAAACTTCATATCTCATGTGAGGTCTCCTGTCTAAACTTTAAAGTTATATCTACAGGTTAGAAGTTTGAAACTTGAAAGGTATTCGGCTTTCGAATACATTAGTCTAGTGCCTGGGTTTTGCCTTTGTTGATAGGTGAACAACTCTAGCCTTGTCTCAATAGAGGCTCTTCAGCAGCGACATTCGAGAGAGCACGACAACACAGGTGACAACTCCGTTGCTCCAAGTCAGAAGGCGGCTATAGATCCAGACACAAGAAGGCCCGCGGTGACACTCCGCGATGCTCTTGTAGCTTCCCCTCGTCTTCGGAGCTTGTTTAGCCAGCGTCACCCCCGGCTGGACTTGGTAAGCAAGCTTCGGGTCGCAGCTTGCAGTAATCCTTCCATAACAGTCGATCAAGGAACGGGACGCCTTCGCTGGGAGCCGAATACCGTCCATATCCAACGTTATCTCGTACCAGGAGCCCTAGAGGCCGCGAACCACGTGGGCACACCTTGTGGCCAGGCTTCTTCTGGCAGCCTTGATCCTGTGTCTCTTGTCTCGCGTCTTTATATGAGGACGTGTCCCTGTAATGATGGGAACGGCACCAGATGATGGACGGGATGGGGGGTGTTGATTGGAGCCAGCAGGTCAATACTGCCAGAGTGCCAATATTAGAGAGCTGCGTCAAGGGGTATAGCATCAGGCTTTTACCATAACATGCCTAGAGGCGGCGTTAGGACCCGGCGCCAGCTCGTGGAGCTGCGATGCATCGTTACCGGGCCGGACCGGTATGAGTTGACGCCCGTCTTCGGGTTGAGAGTGTTCTGCAGGTAGTCCAAGAGTTTGGACACGCACTTCTGTTCGCGTTACTGACTGAGGACATGTCGCACCATCTAGCCAAGACGCTGGTCCACATGTCGCGGTCCTCCGCGTCGAGATCGTCATGCTGATATGTCCTAAAGACGAGCTCGAGGAGGCCGGGCCTGCAGGTGGCCCTCCACTCGACCTCAGTGAGGCAATCGAGAGCGACCTGCGGTAGTGACATCTCTGGCAGGTTACGAACGAGAGGAGTGTGGCGCGGGCCACGGTAAGCTCTCGAAGTTAGCTCAAGAGGATTATCATGGGATATCCGTGGAACGAGTTATGGAGGGACGACGACTCGGGCATAGAAGTAGCACCCCGGGATGACGCCCACGGGGCGAGACGCTGTCAGGATCGGGGAGACAATCTTCGCGTCCTCCCAGTAGTCGACCACGACGGCGCGGGTGCGGCCGAGAATGTAGATCCGGCAGTTTGCACAGGTGCGTCGAGCACCACAGGCCGCATGAGACGACGGCAAGGACCCGGGGTGGGGGCCCGGGGGGGGGGACCGCAAGACGAAACCGGGTCCGCGCAGACCTCGCGTCCGATGTTGTGTTTTTGAAAGGGGTTCGAGTTCGCGTGGCCCAGCATCAGTCTGCGAAGCGCATCACTGTCACTCCTTACATCCGTCAGCTGAAGCAGCCCGGTAACGGGAAGGCTATTGGAAGTAGACCGCTCTGGTCAAACTCGTTGGCCGCGTTGTAGCACAGGTTGTAGGGGATCGTGCTTATCTCGACGCCCATTAAAGCAGAGGCAGACCGCATGGATCGCCTAGGGACTTGAAGGTTCATCCGCGGCGCCTGTGATTCGCCTCCGCAGCGAAGCATCCGGCCCAACCGCGACATGAGAGGAAGGAATAGCGGGGATGGCCAGTCCTCGACGGCATCCTACAGGCTGCTAGGACTCAAGCCCCTGAATACCAGAGGCAGTCTGCGGGACTCGAGCCTCAACTACCTGTGGGTCACCTGGACGTGCCTGGTGATATTCAAGCGGTTCGCGGAACAGCTCAGCCAAATGAGGAACCCCATCTGCGTGATGGCGTATGAGCAGGACCGCAGATACGACAGCAAGAGGGTCGCGCTGGTTTGCATGGCGATGCGAGAGCAGGACGAGGGTTGCCTGAAGTTTATGGCGAGTCAGATGGAAGAGACAAAATCAGAATTTGTGGATTCATATACTGGGAGCCCAAGGACGTCGCGGAGGCCACGATGCGGATGCTGGATTCAAATATGGGCCGTGGAGATAGAGTATCAGCCTGTGCCGTCATGTAAACCGAGACTTGCGTTGATGGATGGGATGACACCGGCGGTCAGGGAACGGGCATGTGGGTCACGTGTCATCTCCTTGCGATCTTGGGATCCGTTGAGACAGAACGGCCCGCTTCGTGCGGGGACCTGCGCCCCGTCGTGCACAGATTACACTAGGATAGAGACCATTGTGGCCCGTGCGTCCTTAGGGGTTGCTGCCGTCTTTTTTTTTTTTTTTTCATTCCTTAGTTCCACAACAGCCATAGTTGGCTACCATGTACTTCATGTACCAGGTAAGTACTGACTGCCCATCGTGGTCCATTGGTTATGACATGCTACGTCGTGGCACGCTCCCTCCTGCATGCGTTTTCGTATTTGAGCCAAGTTAGCCGCCGGTTTCTCAGTATAGCGGGCTAAACTCCGGATGAATTTAAGGATGTTACTGTGTCCTTAGCAAGTAGCGCCAGTGGCCACGCTACGTAAGCGAAGCAGCATGTAGCAGCCGAATAGAGAGCGTTCGTGTGTAACACTATACATGTATGAAGGATGATGAACGACATTCCCATTTTTTCGATGGGGAACGGCTACTGGAGGTCCATTGCAGCATATGCAGTCGCAGTGTCGACCAAGCCGACGACCCCCAAATCGTCCTTTGTCAAGACGCCCTCTTCCGCAGTGAAGGCTTTTCCTTTCGCCATGCCCCAATACACGTGAGACTCATCCATCAGTCCCCCCCAAACTGGCCACATTTTGTAATATGTCTGCTTATCCACTTCCACGTATGTCACATCTATCCCCTTAGTTGAAGCCCATGCTGCTAGCATCTCGCCAGCAGTCATCGTTTCCGTTGCACCAAGGACGAATTTTCCCGGCAGCGTCTTGTGAGGCTGACCTAGGATGGACCGCACGAAAAGACCCACGTTGACCCTTGCGTCTCCAGCAAGGCAAATTGGAACAGACGCCGGGGAAGCCTGAATTTGAATGTACTTCTTGCCCCCAAATGTGGGGATTGGGAAAGGTTTGTAAAAAGGGTAATGCATGTTTGACGCGTAGAACGCGATCATCAGGAAAGTAGTCTTCCGCAAGAGTTCCGGGTCCGACTTGATATAGTCATCGACAATGTTTTTGGCGTCATAGTGCGGAACCCCCATTCTCCCGTTAGTGATTCGGCGTGCGTTCGGCAGAGTTGACCAGATGTAGTGCTCGACGCTCGGCGTTGCAGCCACAGCCATTGCGAGATTGATGCCTCTCTGGGACTCAAGGAGGATTGCCTGCTCTACGCTGACGTTGGGAATTGGTTCGAAGAAATTTGTTGTGGCAAATATCGCATGACTTCCTTCGAAGGCTGCTTTCAGGGATGCGAGATCGTCGAGATCTGCTTCAACTACTTGCATACCCTGGTCGCTCAAAGTCTTGGCCGCGTCGCTGTGTCGGTTCCGGGTGATAGCACGCACGATGTAGGAGTCATTTTCAAGAAGGGCTCTGACCACGGAGCCTCCTTGTATGCCGGTGGCTCCGACTACTGTGACTGTCTTGGCCATGACTGCTGAACTCTTGTATGTTGATATTGTGGCAGGAGCAACGCAGCGAGAGCGCACGTTGGGTTTCATTGGGAGTTATATAGACTTCACAACCGCTTTCAAGGAATATCATTAACTATCTACGGCTGACATATTTGTCGGTCGGTTCGAATGATTATCCCTGCACAATGCGGAGCGGACCTCAGTTGCGGACAAAGGTGGATACCAGAGCGGTTGGGTCACGGAGAGAAATGGAGCTCGGATACCCCGCAGCCAATGACGGAAGCTTCAATGGCCACCAGTCGCGGACATGAGTGGAGAGCTTGCTTCATTGAATCCTGTAGTGCCCTAAGGTCACTTCCCTAACATCAGACGCTGGTCTTGACAGTGAGCCCCCGACAGGCAACCAGAAGAAGGTTAGTAAACCGGTCATTCTCATCTACACTAGCATCGCCAATTGGACCCCAGAGGTCGGCAAACTCTTGGTAGGGCACAATCACTTTTCCGGAGATTGGCGGAATTAGAACAGGCAGTGAAGCCAATTCCGCAAGTAGAGGGGTTGTCTTGTACCTGATGACAGAGTATACCGATCGAGCGAGGTACGATACGAGAATCGTGCGGTAGACATCGTGCCACTCCTTAGGTCGGAGAATCGTTGAAGGGAAGACTTGGAACTGGTTCTCACCACCAGCCGCCAAACATTGTTGTCTGTCGAGCAACTGTAACCGAAGTTGCAACTCCACTGTCCACGCCGCTAGGAGAGGCTCAAGCTGCTCAGCCAGCGACCTCTGGCGAGAGGAATACCCAAAAGCCCTGATTAGGTAATAGAGCGTCATAGTCTGCACACGCGCAAGACGCTCCCTAAACTTGTCAACGGAGTTCCCGAACCCAGTGGGATTTGAATTCCCACAGGAAAATGACATGCCGGCGGAAGGATCGAATTTAGAGGAACCAATGAGATTATCGACTTCTTCATCAAGGATCTGCTCGAAGAACGGTTGGCTGGCTGCTGTGAGTGTTGTGTAAGCGGCACAAATGCCGTACGCAGCCCGGAGTGCTGGATGGAAGTAAGTCGGCCAATTTGACGGCGAGTCGGTAGGCAAGCTGATGAACGGCGTTGACACGGCCTGCGCAAAGAGACCAACGTAAGAGACGAGCTCCCTGGCGCAAAAAGCCCAGGTTCCTATCTCGTTCGCTCTGGGCCAGATGTTCGACAACGTCCTTGTCAACTGAGGGACTTCGAGGCTACATTGTGACAGATAAGAGGGCGTCTCATGTCGAGTTTCTTTGATGTCATTCGGGATAAATGGTCTGTCATCGGTGTCGCTCGGGTGTTGATCTGACCCAGAATAAATCGCGGCCGTCGGCCCATTGCCTGTCGACGCCCCGGCCAGCTGAAGTGAAGAAAAGTACAGCATGCCTGGGCTCTCCATCATGTTGGAGCTAGAGCCAAGTCCAGACAAGTCTAGGCCATTCCCTGATAGGCCTCCATCCAGAGAGATATCTAAAGGCTCATCTCCGCCCCAGGGCTCGGAGCCAACTACCGTCGTTAACATCGAGACGTCGTGACCAGTTATTGTCACACCGAGCAACTCATCTGCGCGGATAAACTGTTTTGAAGTGTGTGGTTCCCGTGAATAAGGATATAGACATGGCTCGCCTCGCCCCGTGCACCGACAACATGCTGGTAGACCTAGATCGCATCGCCGTTTCGCCGCGACACAGGAGGAGCACGCACTCTTGCGGAGGGACATGATCTTGAATTTTCAGCTTCAATGAGATATAAAGATAATGATGATGCTTAAGGGCTATGTAAAAAGTTCCACTATAGAGATCAACAAAGTGAAATGATGGTCGCAGTACTGATGGTCGCAGTACCCTCGGAAGGCATGATGTTTGCCGGCGTATGTATTATTAATCTCTCGGCTCCTGCGGGGTGAGACGACGGAGATGGAGCGGTATGAACCCACCAAAGATCTTGACGGCCAACAATCAAACGCGATACACAGCCAGAGGAGCTCTCCTCGTTGAATACATGCACTTTACGCAGCGGCCAGAAAGAAGGGCTATCCTTTCGACATCATTCAGGGACATAACGTGCGAGAACATAGGAGCCACTGGCTTCATCTACGTCGAAGAGCGCAAGATTATGATGCCGATCGGTGTGTGGCCAAAGAAGAAAACCTGCAGGCGCAGAATATCTCGCGTGGGCAGCCTGAGACCGGAGTCTAGAGGGATGCTCCCTCTCCCTCTTCACGGACATTTTGGGCAGCTGGTCAGCTGGTCAGTGCAGCGGCCGGAAGTACAGAAACACAGGTCATCAAGCAAAATGGGTGGGCGTAGAATGCGGTCTTGTCGCCCTTCCGATAGATGGAATCAACCAAGCAATTCAGTCAACCCAACACCTTCAAGGGGTACAGGCCTCTGCTTCACTATTGCGGGTGCATCATTGTTCCCTGTTTAGGTGCGGTGTTGCCTTGCGTCCACCGAAGGCTCCATCGGTGGAGACACCATCGAATGATGCCACTATGCAAGGACACCGTCGGCGAGTTTCTGGCGGTTGGGAACGACCAGTATCTTATAGAAACAGAGCTAACAAGCGAATGGCACAGTGGATACTATGCCGGGGGGAACAGAATCGGAAGAGTAAGCCATCAATTGTGCAATTCTCCGCTTTGACAGATGTCATCAAAACTTGGGAGGTACACTGGAAGTGCATTTTGAAGAGGCCACCGGCCCTGCAACGCGGGAGAGGAGCATCACCCTGCAGTATCCGGGAGCGCAATCGGATCCCCTAGGTGCGTCCCGGACGCCAACGCTCTAGACGTCGAAAACGGTCCCGTTGACAGCATTCCTCATTAGAGCATATCAGCGATAATGATCCTCGTCATCTGTAGATGAGGGTTCATTGCCCTGTAGTACTTTTAACTGTCAAGAGTTGTGTCCTACGCATAACGGAACGAAAACTCTCGAGCTCCCCTCAGGAAATAACCCTCTTGCGGCGATCAACGAGCTACCCCGCAATCCCGCCACACTTTTGGGCGTCAAAGGTGCGAAAATATCCAAGGGAAAATCCTTAGCAAGCGGTACTTATATCTACAACGAATTTGAATTGATTCCCGCTAGGAATCCGCGTGAGAAATGTTGTTAATCGTAAGTATTTTTGCTAAGGAGTTCCCCACCATTTTGTCAGTATCTTTAGACTAGTAGCAGGGAGCGGCACCAAGAGACGAAGTTGCCTTTCTTTTCAACGACTCTATTCTAAAACCCACACATGATCCTCGTCACAGTAGAGCTTGCCTCACCGGCTAGTGCCCTGCATCCATTTCGACGAGTGACAGTACCAAGGACTAAGTCGAGCATGATACTAAGCGTTTACATGCCATTCAGCCAGGACGCGCGTGTCAATTAGAGTGGGGGTGCCCACGCCGGGAGATCACAGACACGCAATGGAGGACTCTGAAGGACGGAGCCATGGCACCTACCCGGCAGCTTTGGCGGTAGAAACAGAATGGCGTCAATCACCTCAGCATCCGGCTTCCGTTCCCACCTCTCGCACTGGTTCTACCTCGACAGCTTCCGCACTCGGCACGTCCAGCTCCTCCCTACAACACCTTACGGAGCCGTTCACCACGCCGTCGAGGAAAAAGGCTCGCGCGTCGTGACACTACATGCTTGTATACAGTGTCGCAAGAAGCGCGCCCGTATGGCCCAATAAGATCGTCGAGTGTGTATACGAGGTCCCCACGAGACAGTCCAAAGAAACCTTTCGGGCCGAGATCAACCGATTCCGTCTTTGCGGCCCTCAACCGTCCCGACACACGGCAGAAATCCTGGAATGCCTACGAAGTGACCAGGGCGCGGAGAGCATAAGAGAATGGCTTGGAGGAGCCGTGCCCTGGAGCGCCCCTGCTATACCCCCGGGATCCGGGGCGCAGTGGCACGGCCCGGCCGGTAGCTTCACTGCCAAGGCTGTCTTCCCGGGACGTATGGCGACTCATTCAGTTCCGTCGCCACGGGTTCAGGCACGAGTACGGTAGTCCAGCGATAGCTATCGCGCACGGCTTAAAGAGGGGGGTTGGACATCACAGCAGTTGCGGCGTTTCATGTTCCGGCCAGGCATCGTCTACTGGAAGCAGCTCATGTCCGGAGACTACAGGCTGGGCCCGCCATACTGGTACCGGAAGTCAGCCACACGTTGTCCCGCGCGGCGAGACCGCTCAGCTCCGGTCTTCTTTTGAGACCAGCGGTCTCGGAGCCTTCCCCTGGCACCCTAACCCCCCCCGGAGCGAAGACGCTGGCCGACAGGTGGACGAACATCACTTCAGACACGAGATTAGTGCAACATCTTCTGACGCTCTACTTCTGCTTGGAATATCCGACCTTTCCATCTCTTGGCACAAAGCACTTCCTTGGAGATTTCTGAGATGGTTGAGCTCGGTTCTGTTCTTCCATTCTTGTCAATGCACTCCTGGCTCTCGGCTGTATATTCTCTAGTCAGCCGATCACCCGGGCTAATCCTGATGATCCTTACACCTCCGGGGACCATTTCCTTGAGGAATGCCGGAGGCTACTGAACGAAGAGAAAGACTATCACTAACGACTGTCCAAGCACTGGGGATCATGTCCGTTCGACAGGCCAGTTGCGGGCGGGTTGAGGAGAGTAAGTACTATGCAAGTCAGAGCATGTGGCTCGCGACAGAAATGGGCCTCCATCAGATACTGGACAACGAAGATAGTGGCGACTCTATTAGCGCTCGGTCAGCAACCTTCTGGGGCGCATTTACATTGGACCAGTAAGCGATTAACCGTCTGGACAGATCATGGCTCGGCTGATCGTTTCCACCAACACAGTGCCTGGTCGTTAGCGACGGGCTCGCTCCCTCAGTCGTCGTGCTTTCCGCGTCTTCCCCCCAAACCCCCCATTGTCGAGGACGTTGAGGCCTCCCTGTGGATCTTGTACAGAGATGATGGTGAGCGAATCGCGACCCTATCACGACCGCGACGGCTTTGTATTGATGCAACTTGGAAGGCATACCCCACGAGCAATCTTCCCAGCAGCCATCCAATGTTCGGTCCGTATTCAGGTGTTTTTGCGATCTGAGTGAACTTGTCCACGGATCTCTATACAGCCTATACTCCCCAGGTCGACTGGTAACGAGCAGGGACGTCATCTACAATTACACACGGTACCTGGACTGGTATGACAGCATCCCTGAGGTGCTTCGGTTGGGAGGTAACTTCACGCCAGCCGTCCTGTTCGTCCAGTGAGTCATTTGCCGTTCTTCGCAATATGGAGATATTGGGAAACAGGATAGCCGAGCCTCACTTAGCTAATCGGCATCTAGCATGTACTACCATTTCACTACACTCTTGTTATTCCGGCCATTGATCAAGTTGCGAATTATAAGTTCAAGCAGATCTCCTCTCGACCACGCTGCGGATGTCATTCAGGGACTCTTACGTTCCTACTCACAGCTTTACACACTGCAGCAGACACCATCATTCGTGCCTTATTTTGCTCTCACGTCGTCGATCATGCACCTGGCGGTTGGGACGCCATCGAACCCTTTGATCGACTGCAGCTGGGGAGCACACTAAGTATACATGCAGTCTCTTATCTATGGTCTAAGATGAACTCCTATGGTACATCAGTCTATGGCCGTTTACCAGTATCCGGCGGTCTCAACGCCGACGCTTATTTCTTGGAACGCTTCGTACCCCGTCCTCCGAAGCCCCAGCCGATCTGGCTGGCGACGTAGATGCCCGTCTCGAGGTCGTCGGCCCAGGCCCACACCAGGCCGGGGTTCTTCTGGAACGGCCTGCCCGCGGCGATGAGGTCCAGCGGCGTGTCCTTGGTTAGCAGCTCCTCCGCCATCTTGCCGGTGGCGATGTTGCCCACCGTCACAACGAGCATCTTGTCGCCGACGCCCCTCTTGATTTCCTTGGCGAACGGCGCCTGGTACGCCGGTCCCGCCTTGACCTTTTGCAGCGGGTGGTTGCCGCCGTTCGACACGTCCAGGATGTCCACGCCGCGCTCCGACAGCAGCTTGGCCAGTTCCACGCTGTCCTTGACCGTCCAGCTCTCGCCCTCGTAGCCCTCCGCCTCCTCGAGCCAGTCCGTCGCGCTGATGCG